>JAEANM010023486.1:0-11357 GCA_017656035.1 Myanophis thanlyinensis
TAAGCATTTCACTGCATATCGTACCCATGTATGATTGTGTATGTGACCAATAAAATTTGGAATTGGAATTGAAATTGATGCAATGTAATTTTCAAAAACCCATACCAAAACAGTCGTCACCTGGGTTAACAAAGACCATACTAGGTGGTCTATAGCCACCAGGCCAGATCTCCAGTTGAATCAGAAACATTTCTACCAACCTATCAACTGAGAAACTACAGTGAACCAATCAACACCTGAAAAAGAAGAAACAATGAAATTCTGGACATAGCTATCCCAAAAAATACAACAATGCAGCTTGGATAAGGGGATGGAGAAAGAAAAAAGAAGCTGGAGCTGAAATAAAAGAACTTGCAATAAGAACAGAAATGGTGGAGAAAAAGGCCAGGAAGATCAAAGATTGGTCAGCACCAGGTGAAGAAGATCTGCATGGTTTTTGATTGAAACATCCGACTAGTCTGCACCCATTCATTGCCAAGCAGTTTAACAGCATACTACAAGGAGGTGTAATTGAAGACTAGTTAACATGTGGCAACACCTATCTGATGATGAAGGATCCAACAAATGGGCAGCACTAGACAACTACAAGCCAATTATCTGCTTGTGGACAACTTTCAAATTGCTAACAAGCTCTTTTCACCTGAGCAGAAAAGAAATCACCCGAACAGCAGAGGGACAAAAGATCACTCCTAATTGACAAGGTGATTTTTGAAAACTACAAGAGAAGGAAGACCAACCTGAATGTAACTTGGATTCAACTTCCTGACACATGATTGGATAATCATGTGCCTAGAAATAACAGGAGTCAGTAGAAACATCAGAAACCTTGTGCAAAGATCAATGGCACAATGGAAGACACAGTTCCTGGTCAATGGTAATAGACTAGGAGAGCTTAATATCAAGAGAGGAATCTTTCAAGAAGACTCACTGTCACCACTACTGTTTGTCATTGCATTGATTCCTCTGTCAGCAATACTAAACAAGTCAAGCCATGGTTATCAAGCATCAAAAACATCTGCCAGTCTGCCCCACCTCCTGTACATGAATGATATGAAGCATCCTGGAGAAATACCATCTGAAATTGCAGTGAAATTTGGACAGAACAAATCTGCCACCTTCCTATCAACTGAGGAAAAATAGTGAATACTTGAAGAAATCAAGATGCCCTATGGAAATAACATCAAGAGTCTGGATGAAGAAGATCAATACAAATACCTGGGCATCCTTCAAACTGACAAGATCAAGCATACTGAAGTCAAGAAGAAGGTTAGAAGTAAATACATCATGAGAGTGAATATGTTAAAGTCCAAATTCAGTGGAGGAAATACCATCAAGGCAATTAACACCTGTTCAATGCCAATCATTAGATACCCAGCTGGAATAGTGAACTGAGCTCACACAGAACTAAAGGACCTGGATAGAAAGACCAGAAAAATAATGACAATGAATCATGCCCTTCATCTACGCTACAACATTGACAGACTCTACTTACCAAGGAGCATAGGTGGACACGGAATGTCACAAGTACACCAGACGGTGAAGGATAAAAAAAGAGTGTTGGGAAAATATCAGAAAAATATCAAAAGCGAAGAAGATGCTAAACATGAGAACATGATGGAGGCTCATTGAATACAAGAGAGACTAAATTGCCTACAAAATGGACCAAATAAAGGGTAGCATAGAGACATGGCAAGACAAAGTATCAATGGTCAGCACATTAAAAAAAATAAGCAGGCTTACAAGATAATTTAAAGTAGGAATGTTGAGAAAAGAGACAGAGAGGTTACTTCTTGCTGCACTTAAGAAGAAATGCATACAAAAGGCAGAATTGAGAAGCTAGCAACTGCCACTTCTGCAAAGAAGCTGGAGAAACAGTAGACCACCTAGTAAGCTGCTGCAAGAAGATTGCACAGACTGACTATGAACAACAACATGACAAAGTAGCAACAATGATGTATTGGAATGCCAAGAATACCATTTGCCTGCAAGCAAGAACTGGTGGGGCTACAAAATAGACTTAGTAATAAATACCCTGTTTTCTTTATGGAAGCCTCTTAGATATTGGAACACTGCTATCATGTCACTCCTAGTCCTTCTTTTCATTAAACTAGACCTACCAAATTCCTGTACCCATTCTTCGAATGTTTTAACCTCCAGTCTCTTAATCTTTATTGCTCTTCTCTGCACTTTTTCTAGAGCCTCAACATCTTTTTTAAATCGTGGTAACCAAAATCTTCTTTCTCCTGTCTTCCAAGGTCATTCCCACATACAGTTACAGTAATGTATGTGATGGAGATGATCTGCATTTGGATTCATTCTTTTTAATAATGGGGAAGGATAATTTTTCAAAACATTGTACCACAATCCCTTGAGTTATTATCATTTTGAATGTCATATTTCTATTATATGTCTGTGAAATTTTAAAGTTTTATGGTATGGTAGCATTTGAAGTGTCCCGAACTTGAAACTTGTATTTATTTATCTTGAATTAAATAAGGCAAAATAAATAAATCAAAAAGAAAAAGACTGAATATATATCATCCTTATAAGAAGAGTTTAATGTTGTTTTAGAATGCAAAGGTCCAGCTACAATATTCTAATTAAAAAAGTCAATCCCTAAAGTCCACATTCATCCTGCCCATTCTGCTATCCTGGTTTACGCAGATATGTGGGAAATGCCACCTTCAACAAAACGGGGAGCTATAAATACCAAGATAGATATTGGGATGTGTCATTTGTGTGTGTGTGTGTTTTTGCTAGCAGACAGTAGTAGAGAATGTCTCCAAGGGACAATGTGTTTTACTGGACAGGTAAAACTCACAGTTGATGCTCTTTTGAAAGGTTGGTCTAAGTTTTGGTCCTGTGTGTCATCGCTTGAAAAATGTCAGCAAGTGAAACACTCTTGAGCATTTGTAGGAGCAAAAAAAAAAAAATCCTATACGGATGCTAAAACAAGGTTAGCATTTTTGAGACCCAGTTCACTTTCTTGATTTGGTACTCTCAAATGACTGGCTGAGAAAATATCCTCATCTTCTTGTGCAAATTCAGTTGCACCGTTCTCTCCAAGGAAAGGACAATTAAGATCATTTGCACGGTGACATCTGGTGTTCTTCTATTACGTTGGTTATAAAATGGCCCAATATGACTACGTTGTTATTCTTCTATTTTCCTTCCCATAGGTGACTTTTTACTCCCTAATTATTTGTCAGATTTAAGTCTCAAGGAAAGTCCTGAAGTAAAACTTCTCATGAGGGTTTATAAGATTGGGAAGGGTAGACAATCAGGGAGGCTTATGTACTGGAAGATAAGACATAACATCAGAGTTGAAGATACCCAACATTTATTTATTTATATCCCACCTTTATCATTTTTATAACTAATTCAAGGTAACAATACTCCTTCCTCCTCCTAGTTTCCTCACAACAACAACCCTGTGAGAACACAACAAGAATCCTGTGAGGTGAGTCAAGGAAGAGTGATTGGCCTCCAGATTTCATGCCTAAGGTGGGACTAGAACTCACAGTCTCCTAGTTTCTAGCCTTCAACACTAGACCAAACTGTTAAACTAAAATATAATAAAAACAAACTAAAATGTCAAACCCTAAATGTGGGGTTAGGAAAGAACAACTACTAGGCACATAACGTACTACATCCGAGAGATAAGACTATATTATGGAGTAACACAATAGCATAGTGGGCTAAAACAGCAACTAGGTTCCCACAACATGCTCTATCCAATCTTGGCTTAGAGTTAGACTAACATGTTATGTCCAGTGCAGAAGTGAAATTCAGCCGGTTCGCACTGCTTCTATAGAATCCTCTGTAACAATTATGTACAGTTCGGAGAACCAGTTATTAGAAGAAAGCTCCTTTTCACTTTACAGGGTTAATCCCGTAATTTATGTTAATTTATGACTGTTTTTCACACTTACGACCATTGCAGCATCCCCATGGTCACAAGAGGGGAGGCAAAGTGCCCCTCGACATGAGTGACATCGAGTTGGTCACACCCATCCAATCACATGCCCACCAAGCCATGCCCACAGAACCGGTAGTAAAAAAATTTGAATTCCATCACTGGTCCAGTGGTGGAATGCAACTGGTTTTACTACCGGTTCGATGCATGCATGGGCTTCATGCATGCACCATCCACACTGCCACATGGCTTCTAAATTATAAGTATTTTCTTACTGGAGGCAGCCTGGGTGCACAAAACAGCTGTTCCATGTGATTCAGCTGATCTACAAAGAAAAAAAAGAAGGGGATAAAGGAGAGGATAGGGCAGGGGCAGGTGGGCGGGGCCAAATGTCACCACTACTACCAGTTCTCTAGAACCATTGCGACCAGGCTGAAAACCCCCACTGGTTATGTCAAGTCAGCTCTTCACCACCTCTGAGATCAGCGGATGCTCAAAATTCTCACTACAAAGAGAAATGTGATCGAAAGTTTCAAGCACCCTGAAAACAAGGGTTGTTTTTTTTCCATGTGGAAAAAAAGATATATGGATTCTAGACTAGAAAGAAATGCTTGGCACCATCAATGATGCCATGAGGGATCTTGCACAGATCAGAAATTTCTCTTTCATGGAACTGAAGAAACTAAGAAGCCATTGGGAGTAATGCTAATAATGGGAAGGTCATTGTTTGCTGGAGCTTCTATGCACTGCTGAGAGCAATTCCTTAATGCTGGAGCATTGAAAGAATCCATTTAAACCTCACCTTGCTGAACTCAGCTGATTTTGTTTTTTAAAGGTAAGCAAGCTTGGCTCTAGTTGCTTCTTATATGGAGGGAGGCAGCTAAGAAAACCAGTCTTCTTGGCTAGACAGGAAAACTCAAGAACATCCTTAACGAGGGGCGTTACTAATTACATTTGTTTGTTTGTTTGTTTATATAATTTAAAGGCTGCCCATCTTACCTCAAGGTAGTTCTGGGTGACTTAACAATAATAAAAAAATAAAAAACAATACGATAACTTAAAAATGATAAATTAATACAAAACCCAAAAAACTGAATCAGAATCAGAATAGAGCTGAAGGGGACCTTGGAGGTCTTCTAGTCCAGCCCCTTGCTCAAGTAGCAGATCCTATATCATTTCAGACAAGTAACTGCCCAGTCTCTTCTTAAAAATCTCCAGTGATGACACACCCACGTCTGAAGGCAAGTTGTTCCACAGGTGAATTGTCCTCACTGTTAGGAAGTTCCTCCTCAAGTCCAGATTGCTTCTCTCCTTGGTTAGTTTCCATCCATTGCTTCTTCTCCTGCCTTCTGGAGCTTTGGAAAATAAGTTGACCCCCTCCTCTTTGTGACAGCTTCTCAAATACTGGAATTACTGCTATCATGTCCCCCCATGTCCTTCTTTTCTCTAGAGTTTTAGAGTTTAGAGTTTTATTTGATTTATATACCGCCCCCTCTTCCTAGGGACTCGGGGCGGTGTACAGCCAATAAAAAACATAAGCACAATAACAATTTAAAAACCTATTAAAATAATTAAATAAAGGCTGTCCAATTAAACATTATCATTGTGATTAAAATTTCAATTAAAATCAGTTAAAACAATTTAAAATATAAACAATTAAAATTTAGTTTAAGTTAGTTCAATTTAAAATAAAATTAAATTTAAGTTAAAACCCCAGGTATCAGGCCAGGCCGGCTGGTTGAAATAAATGGGTCTTCAGGGCACATCGGAAACACCGGAGATCCATAATAGTACAGATCTCCGGAGGGAGTTCGTTCCACAGGGAGGGTGCTGCCATAGAGAAGGCCCGTACTCTCGGGGCTGTCAGACGACACCATCCCGACGATGGAACCCCGAGGAGGCCAACCCTATGGGAGCGCACAGGTCGGCTGGAGGCTGATGGTGGCAACAGGGGGTCCCGTAAGTACCTGGGTTAGTTTTGATTAGCCAAACCCAAATTCTGCAACCATTCTTCATATTTTAGTCTTCAGGCCAGTATTCCAGGTGTGGTCTTACTAAGGCTTTATAAAGCAGTACTAATATTTCACGTGATTTTGAGTCTATGACTCTGTTTATGCAACCAAGAATTGTACTGGGTTTTTTTGTTGTTGCTACTGCACACTGCTGGCTCATATTTAAGTGATCATTCACTAAGACTCCAAGATCCCTCTCACAGATTAGGTTTTGCCTAATCTGTACTTGTACCTTTGGTTTTTCCTGACCAGTAAAACCTCACTGTTCTCCACATTAAATTTCATTTTGTTGGATAGGGCCCATAGTTCAAGTTGTCAAGATCTTTTTGGATCCTGAGCTTGTCTTCTGGGATGTTGGCTCTTCCTGCCAGCTTAATGTCACCTGCAAATTTGATGAGTTCCCCTACTTGATGATTTCACTCTTCTAGATCATTTATGAAGATATTGAAGAGTATAGGGCCTAAGACAGAACCTTGTGGTACCCCACTGCTTACTTCATGTAGATGTAGTACCATTAAGAACTACTCATTGAGTATGGTTTGTCAACCAGTTACAAATTCATTTGATGGTGATGCTGTCTATCCCACATTTTTCTAACTTATCAAGAAATAGGTTGTGGTCTACTTTGTCAAATGCCTTGCTGAAGTCTAAATGTACTATGTCCACAGCATTTCGCTAGTCTACTAATTTAGTCACTTTGTCAAAGAATAAAATAAGATTGGTTTTGCATGGTCTGTTTTTAACAAATCTGTGCCTGCTACTAGTTATAACTTTATTTGTTTCTAGATGTTCATAGATCTGTTTTTAATTATTTTTTCCTATATCTTCTGAGGTATTGATATTAGGCTGATTGGCTGTAGTTTCCTGGGTCTGTTTTTTTTTCTTTTTCCCTTTTTTAAGATGGGGACCACATCAGCTTTTTTCCAATCCTCTGGTAGTTCCCCAGAGCTGGTAGTCACCAGTCTGCAGTACATGCATGAAGACACCAATAATTCAGATCCATTGGAAAGTATCTTTATAGTTTATGTTATTAATAGTTTCAAGCAGTTTCTGTCTTTTGTGTGTAGATAGTCAAGACATTAAGAGACCAATAGTAACCCTTTTGTCCCTTAATGGGTTCTCTCTATGGCTTTAAATAACTCATCTGGGTGGAACTGAAGATCATAGTATAGCATAGCATAGCATAGCATAGCATAGCATAACTCTTTGAGACTGACACCTATTAAACTTTCTGTATTTATCCATATTAGATTATATAGACATGGATTCAGACTGGGCTAGTTAGATCCAAATAAAATATTTGTAGAACAGATTTTACCCTGTGGAGCTCCTCTGTGTATCATCCTATGCTTCAGGTATTCACCTAAAGGTAATCCTCGACCTATGACCCAGAATTTCCATTGCTAAGCAAGACAACTAGTTGCTAAGCAAATTTTGCCCCATTTTACAACCTTTCTTGCCACAATTGTTAAGTCAATGACTGCAGTTGTTACTAACACAGTTGTTCCCCATTCACTTGGCTTGTCAGAAGATCACAAAGCATATTCACATGACCTCAGGACACTGAAACAGTCATAAATACATACCAGTTGCCAGGCCTCTGAATTTTGATCACATGACTATGGGGATGCCACAACAATGTGAAAAAAACAATCATAAATAACTTTTTTCAGTGTTGTGTGAAAGAGTGAAGTGCTAAGTGTTAAAAATGGCCGTGAGTCACTTTTTTCAGTGCCGTTGTAATTTTGAACAATCCCTAAATGAATTGTTGAGAGCTACCTGTATTAGAACAAGCCTGGAGAGTAGAGAGTCACAACCAATATAAAATGCAAGAATAAATCTCACTAGAAGAGAATATCTAATACTCAGGCTTGAACTGAAATGTGGAGGCCTTAGTGCTCTCTGAGCTTGCAGACATTTCAGTATCCAGTTAAGTAACATCATCAGTGATTATGAAACAACTGGTGGTAACATCCGAGCATTAAGAGCACCAAGGACTCTCTCACTGTGGGAACAATCTGCTCACTGAATGCAACAAGCACGATCTAGATGTCAGAGTTTATAGCAGCAATCAAATTCAGAAACACACACAAGTAACTGAACTCAGCAGGCTCTAATAACTTCTCTTTATATATAAAATGTAATATGAAGTAAGTATACAATACCAAAAGCTCTTTCAACATGGTAAAGAGGAGAGGTATCAGTTTCAGTTCAGAGTTCAGTACAGCATGCTTAAGTTTTTGTTTCAGTTTCAGAGCTGCAGAGCTAAGCTATGTCCAGGCTCCTATCTGTCTGAGTCACCAACCTGACCTTGTTACTATGCCTAGTCTAGTCTATGAACCAAATACACTGACACTAGGAGTCATGTCTAATCCAAGAAGGTTAGCCAACTCCTTGATAGGATGATTTTTTTTATAGCTAAAGCTATCAGGGTATCCAAGAGAGTGGGAAAATATTTATTTAGTAGATTTATATGGGCCTCCCATCTCAAGTGCCTGACTCTGAGAGACTATGATGTTAAAAATGATTTTAAAAAAACATATACAAAAGACATAAAACATAGGAGCCTGGAAAAGTTATAAAAGCAACAACTAGTCAGCTTATACAACCAAGAAATAAGCTTCATCACACACATTGAGCCCAAAGCTAAGTCTTCAAGGACTTACAGAAGGCCAACAGGGACAAGGCCAATCTGATTTCTAGAAAGAGGACATTCCAAAGAACAGTCGCAAAAGACACCCCTCTCTTCCCCCTCCCCTTTCTCTCTCCTCCCTCTCCCTTCTCTTCCCCCTCCCCCTTTTTTGTCTCTCTCCCCATCCCCCACCCCACAATAAATAAATCTCCTTTTTAAGAAGGACAGAATGTGATCTGGAGGAGATAAGTATCTGTCTGGATTTTCATGTTGCATGAAAGTGATGCTTTCCCTGCATTTTCAAGAAGGATGTTTTGCACACACGGTAGTATTTATTTACCTTCCATTTCACCTGTTATTTTAGGCAGCTTACAAAGTAATTAAAACAGTAATCCTTCTGCAACCCCATGTGCATGCTTAATCAGGAAGTCAGTGGAAGTCAATTCCTAGCAAGTATGTAGCATATAGGCTAAATAAATGGTAGTACTTTCTCCAGACATTGGACATGGGAAGTTAGAAGAAATATCCATCTGGGTATCCAGTTCCAAGTGGGGAGAAAGATACTGGAAACATGGCGACTGTTTGGAAGGATGGTTTATTGGTGGAGCAGGCTTGAAGCCCTGTGCGAAAAAGGGCCGAAATGCTGAGAGCCCCTGGGTTTTATGCCTTCTGTTGGGGTTTGAATTTGAAGTTGTGTTCTGATTGGTTGTCAGACTCCCATGGTGCCATGCAGGGGTAACTTTATAAGTTGTCTTTTGAGTCCCAAACTTGGTTGAATCTTGCTGAGTGATGTAATCTTCCAAGGGGCCATGTGGAGAATTGGGCAAGCCCATTGTGGAGGGTGAAGGCCTTTTGTGTTGCAAATAAAGCTAGCTCAGTCTATTGTCTTCCAAATAAGGTTCTACTGGTGGGGGCAGGGGGCTAGGGCTGAATTTCTGTCTTAAGATTTCTATTTTGTTTTTCTGTTTCTCTTTTAGGGGAAATATTCTGCCTTTTAATATTTTCATTTTTCTAGGAGAGGAGTGGGTGTTAACTTCCAACAGGTAGAACAGTGGTTATCATTAGGCTATTGAATGAACCAAGTGCAGGTGAGCAGTTGTAATAAAGTCCATAAGTACAAGTTTACCATCTTCTCAAATATGTGGCATATTCATTATAAGTGATCCTCGGTGTTTGGTGATCAAGTGTTGAAAGGACTGTTGTTTTTTCTATTTATCTCCGGTCCGCAACACAGTCCTTTCAACAGTTCCAAGAAGGCTCCACACCCATTTGCACTACAGAGTCACCTGACTCTGAGGACACAGGCAAACCTCCAAGTGGCCTCCACAACTCTCTAAAAGAATGCAAATGACCAGCTGTCTGCAAGGAGTATAAATCCTTCCATTCCCCATCATCAGTCAGAGCTGAAGAAGCTTCTTGGACAAGAAGTGAGACGTCCAGTTGCCTCTTGAAAAAAGCACCTTTGGGGCTGCATTTTGCAATTGATTGTCAATGCCAAATGAGCCCAGGTGGCACTCCAGTTGTTTGGGATTATTATTTGTTTAGAAATAGAGCATAACATAAAGAAGAGTGCCAATCTACATCTGAATGCCGTAAGCCTTATTTTAGCAATGCACAGTTGTCTAAAATCTGGCCTGTTGTCGACAGACCAGACTCTTCTTTACAATTATCTTGAATTTATATATCTACTTCCCGCTGTTCTTTGCCTCACCTTCCTTCTATGTTCAGATGTATCTGAGATGGGAGGCTATGAGTCAAACCTTCAGATAGTCTAAATTGGCTCTGTGCCATAGGAGTCAATAGCTTTTGTGCTTTTTCCATTATTCACGACAGCACCATAGTGGTGAGTGAAATTGGATGTCTGAGATGTCCTTGGCTCTTAAAAGCATGAGTAATGCCCATTTTGGAAATCTGCAAGGGTTGTTTCTGATCTCAGAATACGGCTGATTGTTTGAATGTTACTGTTTGGCATGTTGCCATCTTCCTGCGAATATAGCAAATTAAAGGTTCATTGCACAGATCTGGCTTTACTCAACTGCAGATTTTTATTTCTTATAAGGAGGTGTGATTTTCTCAGCCATAATCTTACATAGCTGGTAGTAGCTAAGAGTCCAGCTTCTGGGAATACAGAAGGCATCATGGTTTTCCCTGCATCAAAAAGAAACTAGATAAAACCAAAACCCAAAAGCTACCATCATCCCAAATAGATATTCTGGAGAATGAATATGAATGAACTTCAAAAAGAACGATCCATTATATAGTGTTTGGAGGCAATGTCCCCAGAATCAATGGCCTTGCAAACAGAATTTTGATTTAGGTAGTATGGAGATGTTTTACACAATATACATCTCTCATCCAACAAAAATAAATAAATAAACAAATGAATTATTAAAAATGAATAAAATCAATCAGTGAAATCAATAAATTTTTAATAATAAATAAATATATTACAAAGACAACCAAAACAAACAAATGAAAAGTCAAAGGGCAGACTTGATGGACCTTTGGGTCTTTTTCTGCGATCCTAAAAAAAATTGGGGTTTCTACTTTCGTTTTTGAATGTCTCATTCCCAAGACCAGTATCCCCTTGTCTCTAGCATGTCCCCCACCTCTCATGTTCTGGGGTTTTTTTACATCAGTCTACGCAACCTCTTTTTCTTTTTTATTATTTACAACCTGGAAATTGTAGGAAGGTTGCAGTAGAGACATCATCAAAATGTGAGTGGCTGAAATGTTCAGTCCTTTTCAAGTTTTAAAGCTGGGGAAGGAGATTTCTCTGTCTCTGTTTCTCTGTCTC
>JAEANM010023487.1:0-11357 GCA_017656035.1 Myanophis thanlyinensis
GCTAGCTGGAAAAGATGAGTTTTTAACGCACGTCGGAAAGCTCGTAGGTCAATAATGGTCCGAATCTCAGGGGGGAGGTCATTCCATAAGGAGGGTTCAGCCACAGAGAAGGCCCGTGTTGTGTTGTTTCCCTAAATTATCTGCCTTTTTTAAAATGAAGATCTGCTTTTCTTTCTAGCAGTATTTACGTACTTGAGATAATTTTCTTACTGGGTTTCTTTTGATGATTGTCTCCAGCACAAACTAATGTTCAGGTAAAAGCTGTGTTGAGTTCATGTGATTGAATCTCACAAAAATAGGGAATTTAATTGCTATGCAAAAACTTAAAAAAAAACTTTTTTCCTTATATCCATTTCTGCTGTGCTCGATTGGTTTTATAAGCCTCTGAGGAAGCTCATAGGCACTTACTCCACCCTGCTCTGCCTTTCTCTCACTGTTAGTTTTATGATGATGAAGAGACCATAAATGTATCGATTCTTTCCTCCCAACCTCAGCACAATCTTTTTTTATAGTCCAAAGGGAGTCTTCATCTCATTAGAAGTAGGTGGTTTAACTTTCACCCTTTCAGCCTGATCCAATTGCAGCAGGAAGAACTATTAAGGACACTATCTTTACGCGTTAGCTTGAAACACTGAAGACTTCTACAGTTAGTGATGCTCAATATAAGAAAAGAACTTAACCAAGTAACTCCTCATGCTAGCATTAGCTTCATTAGATTGATGGTTCTAATATGGATGCAGGTGTTTCAGATTCAAAGACACATACGGAACCAATGTAGCACAGTTGACAACTCCTCATGCCAAAGTCTCAGCAAAAGATGATTGCAGGTATATTTACAAGAGTAACAGCTACCCTCACCCCCTCTGCTCCAAAGTATCTTTTCTCCCTGAATCTGAAGCATTATGGAATCCTGTATGTATTCTAATATAGATATCTGAGAGTTTTCTGTTTATTCAAGCAGATTGGTATTTTTCATGCATTTAGAATATTTTTTTCAGGTTCATGTGGGAGCCTAAAGAGAGTTGAACTGCTTTAATAACTAACAGAAAGGTCCATGTGCGTGCTTGCAGAACATCTAAAAGACTTCTTGTAATCATTTTTGAAACCTGCAGAGTCTTAATAGTCATTTAGAGAAAAACATAAAAGCCATTAAACAATATTGCTAAAAATAGTGTCTGACTGTGTGCAACTTAAAGAACAAAATATGGAAGTGTATATATTAAAATTACCTGTGCATAGCCCTTCTGGACACTGGAGGACTATTAGAAGCAGTTCCTGGTTCCAGTTTTAGTAGTCTGAAACTGCAGCATCTGGAAGTGCCTTAATTACTGATCTAGTTCACTGGGAAGGAGAAGACAAAATCACATCAATATGATTTTTAAAAGCCTTTCTTCACTGAAGTGTTTATTTCTAATCTAAATATTTTGTATGCAATCTCTGAAGAATTTTTTTTAGTTTAGGTTCTATAATAAAGCCTCAACAGTGGCTTGAATCCTAAGCAGCAGTTCTTTGTGAACAATTACCATCTGAGTATTCATATAGTGATCAAGACTATCTTTGCTCCCCCCACTGTCCCTTTTAGTGCCTTGATTTATGATTCTAAAATTTAAATGAGGGGAGGTATGTGGAAACCAACAGGTAAACAGGTAGAACAACTGCACCGATTTGGGCAAGGACATTCTTTCAAAATGTTGAGATTTGGGAACTAAGATGTTCTAAAAATCACAGTGATGGCAGAGAAAAAGCACCATTATTCCTTCTGTCCCCATAGCTAGGAAGAGGAAAACAGCTTAGGCTAGCAGGGGTATCAAATCAAATCGGTTTCATTGGGTTTCATTTCATTCATTTCACAGGGCTGCATCAGGGTTGTGTTTGACTTTGGGGGGCTGGGGTGGGCATGGCCAGGGTGAGTATGGCCAGTTCAACATCACTTGTGTCAGCACTTGGTGGACCCAGTGCTCTGCAAGCAAAAATGGTCTCCTGAACTCTGCTTCTGGCTGAAATTGCCTCCTGCAACCTTCTGTCAGCAAAAATGGAACCCGGGGGGCCTGAACACAGTCCTCATGAGCTCCATTTTCGCTGGCAGAGGTACATGGGCCGATCTTTCTCTGTTTCTAGAGAGGGCCTAGATCTTTAGATATCTAAAGAAAGGAAATAATCAAAATCTTATTGTGTTCATACAAGATGCTTCCAGACCTAACAGGCATTTATAGATCTTGCCAAGTTTGGTTGTTTTAAATCACAGTAACAGATATGTGTGTGTGTGTCTGTATGGGGTTATTGCATGAATCCAAATCAACTGAGCTATTATTCAATTGATTATGCAAACTCAAAATACAGATGTTCTGTGACATTCAACAAATGCCCAATAATCACCTTCCTTTGGATTTTTATTTCACTTAAAATTGGGTAGAGTTAAATAATAATTATTTCCTGTCTTGTTTTTTTTAAAGAGATACTGATTCTTTGTTACCAGCATTGTGTATCTTCTCCTACTGCTAATTCCATTACACGATAAAAGGATCTTTTTGATTTAACAACATATTGAATTGCTGTGGTGAGAAAAACTTCTTTCCTAAGGACCTAAGGAAAAACAATTCAGTTCAAAAAAAATATCACCTTTTACTTCAGGTCTCTGAAATGCATTCCAAAATCCACCTATCCATGATCAACAAAAAGAACTATTGCATAGTTCTATTCAGTTTTTTGAAAGAATAATTTCTTCAACAAGAGTTTTTATATATTTAATTTAATTTATCACTTTCCAAATGATAGGGTCAGCTTATAACTCTAAATATATATTTATAACATATCTATTGAAATAAAAGTTGCAGATGACAGAGAAAGCAAAACAGAGAGCCAGTGGTCTAATGGACAAAGGACAGCAATTGTGTATGTACAATTGCTAATCCAGGAAAAAAGGTTCAGTTTTATAAAAGTCTGAGCTGCACAGAAAAACAAAATAGATTAAGAGAAAATATACACAATACCTTGCTTGAAAATACTTTGCCTTGCAAATGGCACAAGGAAAAATGATGTACAATTGTGAAACCATGCATCCACGAACAGAGAGAGTGGTTGAGGTACTAGCTATGCAGCTGGAAATTTTCTGAAGGTAATTGGTTTATCTTTCATTTGACCATAAATCCAATTTGCCTCTTTGACTTCCTGTATTGATACAAATGGAGTAAATCAGTATATGGCTTAGGCAGTCAAGTCTAGGCAAGCATTTTTCATTCCTGTTTTATCAATTAAATGAGTGGCAATTGCATTACAGCCGACTCTGCTCCCAGTGCCCATAAATATTCTTAATGTTTCTGTCTAGCAAAACTCGAAGTGACACAGACAGCTGTACTCATGACTCCTTCCTTTTTATTTTTTGACATATGGGTCAGACTATTACAATTTGTGTTTGCTGTTTGGAATGGAGAAATATCAAAAGGGCATCTCTTTGTCTTCATTCCCTTGCTTGCATGGGAAGATATTGTCTGACTTTAGATGTCAACAGATTTAACTGGAAGCACCATTTTATATTAGCAAGGAAAAACATTCTGAAGCAGCTGATGTCTGATGCTTAGGATGTATTTTTCAAGCTCTCATCTGATTGGAGAGTAGAATAATAAGAACATGACATACAGTGACATCATTTGTTTTAATAAGTATTTTAAATGCACACAAACATAAAATGATAAATTAGAAATGATGTAATTATTCCCTCTGAGAGATTCATAAAATCTAACGCTGCTTTTAGCTTTTGAGGCTCCCAGCCATTAAATAATAAATGATGGCACCGGAAAATAAAATCATTCCAATCTACAAGTAAGAAATGACTTAGATATTTTTAAGTAGAGCAAGCCAATATTTGAATCCTTTTAAGGCATTGATAAAATAGACTTTCTTCTTTCTATTTCTAATTTGGCAGGGATATAGCCTATGGCAGATTTCTTTTTTAAAAAATCTTATAACGGTTGTTAACATTTTTGTCACATAATTTAGTATTTGAATTTATGTAGCCACTTCGTCTTCTTTCATCTGTTCCCATTATCTTTTTTTACATATTTATCTTTTTTATGAATTTATGAATTTCATGAACAGTTTAAACAAATTTAAAAAAAACAAAGAATACTGTACAGAAATTTAAAAACAAGAAAAAACAATACAAGAGCATATTAAAAATCTTCATAAAATACATAAAAGTTACAGCCAAGGTATTCCCATTCAGCAAGACAACCACTACAGATACTTCGGCAGCTCCACCATAATGCCATATTCCCAGGCCCATTGGGAAAACCATCTCTCATCAGCCTTGTGAAGAGGTCAATTTGATCTCTGGTGACTTGATGTTCCACAAGGTTGTTGCCATGGTAGAAAAGGCTCTTCTCCTAGATGACAGTCCATGATTGAGAGGATCTGATGGATTGATGTCAAGTAATGTCACTTGATTGAAGACTTTCTACAGCTGCTATGAGTTCAAGCTCCTTTATTTCTCAATTTTAGTGCAACAATCATAGAACACAGGTGATCTTTTGGGTAGATGAGCAGCTTTATAATTTTGATCAATAAATAAACAAATAAGCAAACACACACATACGTATACGCAAGCAAGCAAGCAAGCAAGCAAGCAAATAAATAAATGGTGAGACTGAGCAAGTACAGATTCAGGTGGGCCATCTATTTACTATTTTTTTTTTCTAGAATTGTTGAAAGTGCAAGGTTGGATTTTATGGACTTTTATTCATGAGTGAACCAGATGTAAATAATGTAACACCAATTAGAATTAGTGTCATGCTGTGTATGAATTTTGATTTTGGAAATTTAAAATGTTGGTGGACTGCAGGCATTCTTTTAAAAACAAGAGGTGAATAAACATTTTGCTACCAGGAAGCCACACTGCTGTATTATTTGTTAATTATTGTAATTAAATATTGCCTACCCTGGACTCTATATGAAGATAATGCACAAGCTAAATTCCTGCTATACTAATATAGTAGCTCCTAGGAACATTGTTTAAAATTCAATTACATCAACCTTCTGTTCTAAAGGCTGTGATCCTAGCTATGTTTATTGGAGAGTCATTTCCACTGGTAACAGAAAATCTAACTTTTCAATTGACTTAAGCTTTATAACTTAGATCTTTCATTTTATTATTAGGTTTAGATCTCATATTTTATTTTGTATAACTCCAAGCAGTGTACCTAATGTTTTTACCTCCCACTTTTGGCCTAACACTGTGAAATGGCTTGGACAGCAACAGAGTGACTGGCTCAAAGTCATCCAGCTGGCTTTCATATCTAAGGGAGAACTCATAGTCTGTAGCCCAGGAATACTTACCCACTGCACTAAACTGATTCTTAGATGCAATAGAAATTGTTGAATATAAAAAATTAAGAGCAATAACATTTGTATGGATACAAAATTTATATGTATAAAAAGAAAGACAAAAAATGAGAGGCAGAAAAATAATTTATTTTAGATGACATAGCCTACTGTACATATTATGAAGTATATTGCTGCTGGTATTTACTAGTGTATCTTTGCAGTCTATTTAGTATTTAAGCTCAAATGTTTCTCAACATTTTATAAAACCCCCAAACACTAAGTATTTACCATTCCTGAGTTGGGATTACAATTATTCAGACATATTTTTCATTGTTTTATTTTTTTTTTGTTCTGTTGTCAAAAAATAAAACACTTGTGCTGATGAATCAAGCTGCTTAGATACTGATTACATGAACTACTGCTGTGACTGAAAGGATAAAGACACACGTCACATTTTCTGCTCTCACAGTCTACAAGAAAAGCTGACAAAGTAAACAACTCTTGAGTGTTTCAGATTTTTGAAATCCCCACCAGGAGACAGTGGTACTAACAGTGTTCCTTGCGGATTGTTCTCATCCCATTATCTTATCTTGATTATGTAATGAAAGAATGGCAATTTTAATAGACAATGGTAGTATTTGTCAGATATATTTCATAAGATTTTTGTTACTGTTTAGTTCTGTAAAATATTTCTACAGGTTCAGGTGTAAATCCACTAGTTGCAATCTGTCTTACTGGTTACATCAGCTCTTTTTTTTTGTTTTCTTATTAATGAAAGAAAAGGTCCAAAGAAGCCAAAAACTTTACCGAAGACTTTATAGAAACACAAATGCAATCTATTATGTTTTCTGGAAAAGCCTTTTATAAATGAGTAGTAGCAGGGAAAAATCATGGTAGATCTAAGAACTGAGATTTTTTTAAAAAAATATGTATTAACTCTTATTAGTTATTATTGGCCTTGCATATTCATAAACTTTCCTTGATGATCTCAAGAGGCCCTCCATGTGATTTTTAATCCCTTCTCTTTCTTTTATTTCTACCCACATATCTGACTCACAAGAAATGAGCAAAGCCACTTCCTTCCTGTTCTCTTAACTTCTTGACCAACATAGTGCTTTCTTATATTAAGTTAGTGTTGTATTGATTAGCTTATTGAAGTAGCAGTTGTCTTCTATTTTCAAGTCCATGGTGTTTTTGAAGCAGTCACTCTTTTAGAACACATATATATCAAGGAGAAACTGATCTACTTGTGGTGCTAATATTCTATTTGTCTCTAGATTTTCAAAGCAATCATCAATTAATTTACTTTGTCTCTGCTATACTAGAGAAATAGGGCATTTTAACAAGGTAGTTAGCTAGAATAATACATGCTTTGTCTACTTCCCAATGGTGATTTATAGCAGTGAAGTGATTTAGAACATACCAATCCTTTTGGCTCATACAAGCCAAGAAGACATTTTGGGAGTAATTTTTCAAATAACTAGGGCCTAATACCATGTAGGGCTTTATACTGTAGGTCATCAACAGCACCCTGAAGTACACTTACAAATATATTGTTAATTAGTACAGCTCACAAAGTAGAGTTGTCATGTCATAGGAGGCACGCTCATTGCTGCCGAATTCTGGATCAGTTGAAGCTTATGAATGGTCTTCAGGGGCAGCTCCACATACAGCACATTCCATTAGTCAAGATGTGAAGTGGCTAGCCATGAGTGAATATCTTGTCTAGGAAAGAGTACAACTAGTGGGTCATATGAAACTGTGCAAAGGTTTTCCTGACCACAGTAGCCACAGGCCATTAAGGAAAAGCTGTGAGCCCAAGAAGATCCCCAAATTGTGCATCACTCTTTAATGGACAATCAACCCATTTATGGATCCTAACATCCATAGCATTTAAATTTGGTAGGACTGAGTTGAAGATTCTTTCTCTTCATCCAGGTCCATGTACTGGGGCAGAAACTTGACACTCACTTAGCTGGCTGATGGTACCAAACCCAAACCAGTGTGTGACCTTATTCAATGGCTTCATGCAGATATTGAATAGGAAAGGGTAGAAAGTCAAATTCTGTGGCACTATGGTAGAAGATAATTATTTGTTAATTTTTAAAATGTGCTGTGTTTGTTAATTGCTGTTGCAAATGCAGAGCACCAGAGTATATCTTTTCACTTTGCTTACAGCAAATAAAGCTGATTATTCATGCTTTGGGAAGTGGGATGATCTTATAACTATTCTATCTATGCTGTGAAATAACACTGAACATGGAATTTAATAATGTGCAAGAATTACTTTTCCTCCTAATAGTAACCACTGTCTTATAATTAATAGCAAGAAATTAATGAAAAATAGTTTTCATGAATGTCAATAATTCATTGAATCACAATGGACAACACCAGCATCAATCTAAGTGCAATTACTGAACAAACAAATTAATCACAAAGAATTATGTAGATTTTTATATAGGTTTCTTTTAAAAATATAAATGGTTTATATTGCACATGAGGATTTTTGTTGATTAAACTGTTGTTTAAGACTGTTGCCCAACAGCATCAATAATAAAGTCAACTGATTTGATTTCTAAAAATATATTTCTGTTAGCAAATTAGACTCAATCATTTGGTCAGAAAGCAATGGAAACAAAAAAAGTTGAAGCTGCAAGACTTGCACAATGCTTATGCAATATATAACTCATCAAAGTGATTACAACTTTCTAGCTGAATGGCTGATTGGAGGATTGATACATACAGTATTCTCTCTTGGTCCTGCTGAGCCCATGTTTCAGGATTTGGTATACTATATGTCAACTGCGAATTTTCAATTCTTAGACCTTTACCTTTTGATCAGGGTTTTAGGGATTAATTTCCCACCTTCTAATATGAAAAAAAAAAATGGAAAAGCCAGAGTCACATTGTTCCATTCTTTGCCTTCCGCCATTTTTTCTTGTATTTGCTTTAGCAACAAGGGAGTTTAAGAGTTTAAGAGTTTATTTGATTTATATACTGCCCCCTCTCCCTAGGGACTTGGGACGGTGCACAGCCAATAAAAAACAAGTACAACAAACAGTTAAAAACCTATTAAAATAATTAAAATAATTATAAGGGAAAAAAAGAGTGACAGTGCAGGGGGAATTATAAAGCTGCCCCTCCAATTGTCCTGAGAATAAAAACAGAAGAGATGGGCATGTGCCATCTGACTTGCTTTGGGAGAAAAGGAGGACAATCCAGGAGAATAATGGTAGAACTTCCAATTTGTAGAAAACTGCCTCACACAATTTTAGAGAAAACCTGTACAACTTCTTTGCAGGGTTTCCTCTAGAGCAATAAACTCCCTTCTTACAATCCTCTAAATCCTTAATTTGGAGTCCAAACATTAACTGATTCAGATGAAGAACTGGTAACAGACCCAGATTCAGCAGCCTTTCTGTACTGTCCATATAACTGACTAATAGTGAAACAGAATCAATGCTTTCTTGATTTTTATGTATCTGGTTCAGCTTAGTTTCTCCAACTGGGCTCACTATAGATTTATGTGGATTGATGCTTCCAGAATTTTCAGGCCAGGCATTCTGTGCAGATTTTATTTGACTGGGCTTTTTACTGAATATACAGAATATTTTTAATAATTTGCACTAAATGCATGATCTATGGATTTTGGTCACATTTGTTCACCAATTTGAATGTGATCTCCAGAATCTCTTTAACAGTTGCAATTTAATTGTGCTTTTGAATTAAGTATTAAATGCAATAATTAAATACATTAGAATAATTGTATTAATTATAATATTTAAGTTTATGTTAAATTTAGTTTAGATTATCTTGTATTTAATTTTGGTTTAGTCCTCACTCCCTTCTTCATTCTGACTCCATCCTACCTTTCAGAAGAGAGCTTAACACAACTCTTGAACCAGAAAAAGTTACTCAATCTTATATTCAAAAAATCCTGAATACTCCCAATGAGTTTGGCAATAACAACAGCCTATTTATCATATCAGCATTTCTCTAAAAGGATAGTTTTTCAATATATTTTATGTCAATAAAATAGATAGAAGAACCACAGATACTATATGATAGATGAAATTATGAAACTTTGATATAAATTTTGTGGGACAACTTAGAAAAATCACCTACTGTATTAAAAAATTAAGTTTCTTTGAATTTCTATGTCATATTTTAAGTAACTATTTGTGGTTTCTTTATAATAGGGACAATAATTTTATTATTCTCTTTTATTATTTAGTCTTACATTCTATGAATTTATTAAATAAATTATCAACAGTACCAGCTATCTCAAGTATGGAAGGCTTTTGATCGAAGCATTTTGTTTTTAAAAACTGAAACTTTCTACTTCCTGGCCAAAATAACATGCATAAGATTCACTATCTATCATGACATTTGGTACCAGAAGAAAAAATTACAGTACTGATCGGGAGTAATTTGTGTATGACATTTATTTCATAGTCTCAACTGTCTCCTTTATAAGGAGAAAACAATAGTAGAACTTGAAATAAATCATGGAATGCAGCAGTAGTGGCTTGATGAACAGTCAATAAATCATTTCTGCATAAAGCTGAACACAAATGAATTTTATTTGTGTTGCATCAGAAATGTTGATTGCCATTATTGTCAAAGCAGCAGTTTTGAAAATAGCAATGCAACATGGACACTGGATTCTATAGAATGACCTGTGGAGCCATCCACTTGTAGGCTTTGAGATAGAATTGGGTATTCATGCTATAAATACCTCAGACTGATGTTCTTGTGCTAAATCCAAGGTGATTAAAAAAGTTTACATAGTCAGATTTGATTGTCTTTAGTTTTCCTTCTCCTCCTTTGTAAAAATATGACAAAAGTACCATTAGATAAAATATATAGATGATTATGTGCCATGAGGCCAGAATCAAATCTTAATGACATACATATTATTTTTCCAGAATTATATGTCTCAAACCTGACCCACAGAATCTTCTAATACAGGCATGTCAAACTCAGAATTCCCTGATGATCATATTGTCACGTTTGCGTTATGATGAGGGCCGCATTCTCTTCAATTGGGCGGCAGTGGTTGGGCTCGCCCATGGCAGCTTGGAGGGTGACCCATCATGTTCTTGGGACAGTGGAACAGGGTGGTGGCGCAGGTCAGGTTACAAGCGCCGGCTTTGCCCAACGGGCTCCTCTGACCAGGCTAAGGAGGAGTTGCTGTCGCTCTAGGGGAGAGGCGTTTCTCTTGCAACTTGCCTGGGGAGCCTCGGAAGCTTTTTTGCTTATTTGTTACATGTCTAGACTGCCTTTTCAACAGTGATCTCAGGATAGCATGTAGGGTTCTCCTTCCTGTTTACTCACTTACTTAATTTTATTTATTGATTTAAAATATTTTACCCTGTCTTTCTGCTCAAGAAGGATCCAAGGTGGTGTGTAAAACATCTTCTGTGCGGGCCGCAGGTGCACTTGCAATTGGCCGCATGTTTGACATGCCTGTTCTAATACACCTATTGTTGCTGCAGTAAAATTCATTCACCTTGCTGCTGATTGTCCTCTTTAACTTTCACTATGTTGAACTTTCCCATATTCATGTTTCTTATATTCCATGTACCCACTGTAATTCTGTCTTTGCAGTTTTCAGATTTTTCTTTTCCTGTGTCGCAACATCAGCATTGACCGGTAGATAATGGCTTTACTCCGGCCACACCAAAAACACCATTAGTACTTTGAAAAATCCTAAACTCTTGCACACAAGAGCGTGTTGTGCAATCTGATCTGAGGTATTGTATTGTCAATTATTTTATACTTTCTATCGAAATGCTGTTCTTGATAAAAATATAGAGTAATCATCCATTGCCTTTTCCTGTGCAACATTAAATGGTATTTTCATTGTTGTTACTGAAGTGATCATCTGTCTCAATAGCTCTCTATATCATTTCTGCATGAGATACGGACCATTACCGACCTGAGAGTTTTCCGACGTAAGTTAAAGACCCATTTTTTTCAACTAACCGGCCTGGCCTGACACCTTGGGGTATTTTAATTGGATAAAATTTTTAATT
>JAEANM010023488.1:0-11357 GCA_017656035.1 Myanophis thanlyinensis
TTACAGAGTACATCAAGAAATTGCAGCTTCCTGCAATAACACCAGCAGAACTGCAAAAAACTGCACTACTTGGAACATATATTTTGAGAAGGTACTTGGTCGATACTTACAATGCTGGCAGCAATCTGTATCAACCATCAGTGCCAGTCAATGTGACACATTTTAAATGTTCAGTTGACTGAGTTTCATGTTTAATGAATAGGTTTTCATATCAGCATATTGTTGTAGTTATTGTTTTTCGCTTATTTCACACTACCTGATTATGAATAAATGAAAGGTGGAGAAAACCTAAATGTAATGCAGCTGAAATCCTTTTGCCATCCTCTTTAATTCCCAGGGTCTCTATGGAGGATAATTTATCTGAATTGAGTCCCGAACTGTCCTTAATAAATAAAGAAGCCAAGGGAGAAATGATAACAAATAATTTTTTAGAATTTTTTAAAAAATAAAAAAGGAAAAAAGGGGTGTTTTTTTTACTTGAGAAAGGTGCCTTTTCACTTCAAAAGAGCCTCAGAATAAATTAACAGGTAGTAAGAATCCCTGTTTTCTGCTGACTTTTTGTGTAGGTGCCTGCTTTGAGTGTTATGCTTCTAATTTACTCATATTCACCAGAGTGAAAACAAACAAACAATTCACTTCTGTAAAACGGATGAATCACACCCACTGTTACCCCTACTTTTAAAAGAATTGACTATAGGCCGATCCTGCGATAAATACATCTTTAGTTGTCTTTGTTCCAAATATTTTGTATACCCCTTTAAAATTATTTCGAAGAGGTTGGAATGCAAGGGCTGATAGTGGCTTACTGCAAACGCTATTGAGCGAATAAAATGCCACCCCTCCCCCTTTCCCGCCATTTTGCAGACTCCCGTTTCAAGTATTTACTGCACAGCAACGGTTTCGAAAGTTCCGGGCATTTTGCCATGATTAACCGTGATTTTAAAAAATAGAGATGCCCTTTCCCAGGTACCTACCAGCAGGGCTTTAAAGAAAAAAAAAAATCCTTCCTTTTCCTCCTGCGAGTGAGTCGTTGCATTTTTCTCTCAATTTGGATTAATAATAATATTTTTTCTTGCGAGGATTTTTCTTGCAAGAGGCCAGGTTTCGTCAGAGAGGAAGGAAAGCAGATCTTGTTCCGTCATAGAAGTTAAAAAAAAACCCCAACAACAATAACAAAACAAAACAAAAGCAAAAAACCACCCGATTTGCTTTTCTCCAAAGCAAAGACTCGACCTGGGTACCAAATAATAATAATAATAATCTCGGTTTTTTTGTTTTGTTCAACCCAGATCGATCCAGCATGTTCAAGTTTTCCCACTGACTTTCCAGAGAGAAGTCTTAACTGCTGCCGGGTTTGATTTCTTTGTAATATAATTAAATCACGCCCCTATAACGGTTAGCGAATACAGTGTGTATTTTCCACAACATCTTCTGAACAAATATATTTTATTCTTGTTGTTTACGGCTTATCCTTTGATAAGATTTCATACTCTTACTGTGCTGGTCACTCGGCGATCTAATTCCCCCTAATTCCCTTTTTTATTCCTCAGCGCCCTGGCAGCAGCCTCGGTTTTTCAGATGTTTCGGGGAACATTTCTCCGCCGCTCATGAGACTTGAAATCCGGCGCAATTCTCCCGGGATTTTAAGAAGAGGCGCTTCTTTCTATTTAACTCTCCTTCCCGCCAATTTATCATCTAAATAGTATATTAAATAAATATATTAATATCTATCTATATATATTATAAATAAAATGTTATTATATATATATATTGTAACATATAACATAAAACCTGACACATAATAACACAACATACATTCCAGCAGAATTGAATCAGGCTATTACGAAAATTAACTCCAAATTATTAATGCCATCCTTAACAATTCGTAAATGATTCCGTGAACTTGAAAAAAGAAACGAATTTCGATTTAATACATATTTTCTTTAAACGTCTACATTTTAAAAAGTGTTTTATTCAAGGACTGATTCGCTGCAGGCTTTTCCCTTTTCCCCAAATGCTTGTATGTTCCGGATTCAGATGTAATATATATTTGCAGGACTTATCAGATTCCAATATACATTGTAGGGAAACACACTTCCAATGACATTCAGGCATTTTACTAAATAGTAACTCATGTTACTTTTGACTTTGTTCTTACAATGTTTTTGTGTGTGAGAGAGAAGAGCTGGTGTTCAAAATTGTTTCTCCAGAAATGTTTTTTCTAGCTAATTACAGGTGGGTTGAAGTGAAGGTTAGAATGGATAAAAGTTGATTGTAATTAAATATGTTTTACATACACATGAAGTATATGCTTTTTACAAATATTGCTTAATATATTTGGGGAACTATACATCACCAATTTTGGCTGAACCTCAGTGAGACTTTCATTATTATGAATTCAGTTTAATTATATAAAGTGACTTTTGTATTTCATTATATGCTTCTATCTAACTGCTAGTTTCAGGTTGATGCTGAAATTCAGAATAATCTCTACTTTAGAAAAAAAAAATCTGGGAACATTTGGCCAAACCCAACAACTTAAGCTGGTATTTCATTTGGCTTTATGTCTTGTTGTAAATGGTTTTCAGGAAGAAAAATGCTTATCTTTCCTGTACTTGTAAAATGTGAGACAGTTTTCTAGTGTGAAATCTGAGCCCAGAGCAGGTGATGAGATACAGATAGCAGACTGGCATCCTCACATGAATCCTTCTCCAAAAATCCAGTTCCTCAAAAAATAAAACCTTAAAATTACTCTTTTTAATGGTGTCAGAGATTAATGGGAGCTGGCACAAGAATAGAAGAAAACACTATGACTAGAAGGGAATGTGCATTTTTCCCCCAGGGGAAGTTTTATACCAGCCATCAACCTAAAGCCCTTTAATTAATCTCAAATGACATCAGGGATGGCTCCCACATACGGGAGGTGACCCTCTCCAATCTATGCTCACAAAAAGATGATTTAAATTGAACCCTGACTCCCTTAAACTTATACTAGATGATTGAAATCACTCTATAATTTAAACTGCATTGACTAAACCTATTAATAGATAAATAAATGGATGCAATTTCCACATGCATTTAGCACCTGTTATTTTCCTCCTTTTTATCTGGATTATCAAAACAAGGATCATTGCTGCAAAACAAAAGATATATGATTTTCGTTGGTATTGTTTATGAGCCATGTTCTATCACAAGCTTGCTAAACTGAATATTTTCCAACATAATAATTATTTTCTGATTTCTTCTTACCAACAAGCATGGTAGAGTATCTGGGCTAACTAATGCCATCTCTGCACAGGACTGGACACTATATGCCTGTCTGGAACCTACATCTAGGGGCATTTCACCAGCTCTTGAGCTGGTAGGATATTATGCTGTTATAAGATGTGCTGCCTCATTGAGTGAGTTCAATTCTGTTTCAGAAGTAAAGTTGATAAGTGAGGCTGCCCTTACTTTGGGGACAAGAACAATGGTTGATGGATTATCTTGGCTTTGTTTCATTCAAGTGTCAATTTTCAATCACCCACTCTTCTTAATTTTTGGAGGAATAGCTAGGTCAACATTAATATTTTAACCTGCATGTTTTGCCTTTCTTAGCTGGCCACAGATATAGAGGGGCTCCACATCTACTATACGTGAATTTGCTATTTTTGAATCTGAGTCTAGGGCTCTTTGGAAAAAAAATATTAAGACCATGTTCAAATACAGCCTTGTTGACAAGTAACAGGTACAAAGAAGAGTTATGGCAAAACATTGGGATGCTATCTTTTACTTCATTTCATGCCCTTCTCTGCCCTTTGACCAATCAGTTAGGGTGACTTGCATGGGACAAGACTGAAGTGGGGGTAGCAATAGAAAACAAACAACCTCTGTCCTCAAAAAATGCTGCAGAGGAAAGTGGGTGCTAATCAGAAATGGCCATTGCTGACAGCATCTGGAAATAATCCACCACATAGGCAAAAATGGTGATTTCCCCACCACTGCCAATAAATAAAATAATAACACAGTAAGGAGAACAATTGCACAAAATACCTTTTGGTAGAAACAGTGGTGAAAATGTAAATGTAAATTGGTACAATGGCTATAATGCAACCAAATCTCATATCTTGTTTCAATTGATCCATGTCTAACATATAATGCTCTCCCAAACATTAATGAATTGCACTAGAAATTATGTCCAATACAAAATGTGCATCAGTAAAAAACAAAAAATGGGACTATCTAAATATGTTTTTAAGTTGTCTTAGCTATGGGCTGAGGATGGCGTGAATGCAGTGTCACAAGGACAAGGAATATAAAAATGATGAACTGGATGTGGTGATATTCTGGTTAGAGAAGAGGATGACCCACCCAGCTGCAAACAAGGACTTTTCCCCAATGCTGAATTGAAAGTACACGGCACCCATCCTTGGCTTAGTAGAAAACATAGTGATATGAAATTTGCCGCCTGCCATACAGCTACCTAGTCTGGACTTACTGTGTTTGTTCCAAGTAACAACCAAACAGTATTTCCATGATGAAGAATATGCCCTTTTTCCTACATAGTACTCTGTAATAATGTTAAATAAAAGGTTGAAAAAACATTTACAAATTTTGAAGATAACTGAGTTGCTAGCAGCAGTTCTGCAGGAAACTTATTTCGATTATATCCCTACCTTTCCATTTTCTATAAAATCACTCATTGCAAATCATGGCTTCTTCTGAATCATGTTCAAGAGGCATATTCATCTGTTTCAGCCCCTGCTACCACTATGTACCAAGTGAGTTACTTTTTGCTATTCTACATTTTGTTGGCTTTTTCACGTAGCTCCTTATAGAGTAAATATCAAACAGAAGAAGAAGGGCAGACTGTTTCAAATAATTTTATTACATTTTATAAAGCATACACAAGGCTATATAAAATGTCCATTTTATCCCAAAAAGAAAAGGGAAAAAAAAAAAACATCCTTGCCACTTTTTTAAATTTTAAAATCATCACATCCATATGTCAAAATTTGGACACATTTATCTATCTCCTGAAAAAATGTCCACAAAGGACTTCCAATTGTAGATGAATTTCTTCAATGATTTTTCTCTCATGAGGACTGTGAAATTGGGCCATTGTTGCCAGTTTTATCTTCTTTATTAACTCTTCCTCTTTTGTGGGCATTATAGGGTTTTTCCAATGCTGAGCATATAGAGATCATGCTTATCATATATAACAAGAAAACACCATGTGATTTTCCACTGTTTTATCCATAAACCCTAACACAAAAGTTTCCAGTCTAAATTGAACATTAATTTTCAAAATGTTTTGAATTACAGTACTAGTTTAGATTCAATATTATTTAACCCTTTTGCAAGTCCACCAAAACTGATAAAAGATACTATTTATCTATTTACTATTCTATTTCAACCTTAAATTTCCAAAAACTGATTTCAGGATACTTTATACCTTTAGTCAATTTATCTCAGGATAAATATCATCTGCACATTGTTTTATATAAATTTTCTTTGAGAATAAAATATAAAATTTTAGTTCTTTGTCTGCATATTTTCCCTTTGATTGATTGATATGTTATATTTAATTTGTTTTTGCCTAGGGCATTATATAATTTTTAACTTCTGTTTCCAATTTTAACAAACATACGTTTTAATGATAAGTTGTTCATCATTTGTACATAGTTTTGTTTCAAAGATAATTGTATTATGTTCAGAACTGTGCAGTTTCTCATCAACTTTAAATTTCTCTGTGAGTTGCAGATATGAAAAACATTGACAATTGAAACTTCCTAATACCAGATTTTCTCTAATTAATTAATATCATCTATGAAGTGTTCTAATATATCTGCATACTGTAACTATTTTTGTTCCACCTTCATCTACTTTCTGTAATGTACTTCATGGATGGAAACCCATAATGGTATTTATGGGCATAATTTTATTTTGTATTTATCCCAAATTCTCAAAATGATTCACTTATAAAACGGTCGCTAAAATCAACATTAACTTTTACTTTATTGCATTACACATATGCATACCATCCAAATCTCAAGTCATGACCTTCTAGAATCTAGACCAAATAACCTTGTGTCCCTTAACATGCATTGCCTATTCTTTTAACCAAACAAGGCAAGAATCTATAAAATATAATTTCAGGTCTGGCAGACCTTGGATTTTTCCCTTCCAGATAAATCTGGGTATGTGCATATCCAGGGTACATCGACATTCAAAATCAGTATTGTTTGAAATAGAAATAACATTCTTGGTAATATCTTCATTTTTATTATAGCTATTCTCCCTATCAAAGACAGTTGTAGCTGATCCCATCTTGAATTTTTTTTAATCATTCATGTTTTGACATAATTATTTTGGTAAAACATACAATTCTGTTTTATTCATTGATTTCAATTGGACATTTTGCCTCATGTTTTGGTTCATTTTTTTTGTCTTTTGTTTGGGGCAGACTGGAGAACCAAAAGGGGAGTATGAAATACCAACAGGTATCTTTCTGATATTTCCCAACTAGTAAATACTTGGCTTTGTTCACCGAACATGGGAGTAAAAAAGCATAACATATCTTGACATACTTCAAGACTGCCAGTATTTGATGTAGAAATAAGAGGAAAATTAGAACATTAACACTAAAATTATGGACTACATAAGAAGCTGCCTGATCCATGGTAGTGGAGGACAAAGGTAATGCTGTAAAATCAAAGAGGAAAGTTTCTGTTATCAAAGAATGAAGGGACCACAGCTAAATACACAAGGAAATTTGGCTCTAATGTTGATATAATTTGAACACCACCCTTGTTTATTTGACCAAACACTTACATTATGGTCACTGCACTTGACCAAACAATCTTGGTCAGTTGCACTCAAAATTTTCATAATATTTTATAAATATTGTGCAGGCATGATAAAGGAATTTACTTATTACAACTTATAGATTTTTCCCCATGGTCAGAGCAGTTACTAGTTTTTTTTCTGAGCCATATACTAACTAAGGACAAAATATATTCATAGGGCAGATGGAATAAGCAGATCCCCCAATACCATAAGAAAGTGGAAGTATTAATGTATGCAAAGCTGAAATCTCGTTTATTTGGAAATTAGCCTGTTTATCAAGTTATTAGCCTGTTTATCTCATTTACATAGAAATCAGTAGATATGCATCCTGATGGTTAAGGAAATTATAACTAGAAACAAGTTTCAGAAAACAGATTTTACTTAGATGGATTGGATTAAGCAGTTATGCTCAAACATAGACCAGAAATTATAAGACAGTGATGTTATATAAATAGTGTGCTTCCTTAGGCCAAACTCTTAACATACTATTAGCAGAAAGTGAGCTAAATCAAATCACAAACTATTGTACAGTATTGTCTTAAAATACTTTGAAAATTGCAACACAAATAAGGTTTAAATAACAAATATAGACATAGGTTTTATGGATTTAGGCTTATACTTCAGAGCATGAACTCCATGGATTTCTTTGGATTTCTACAGCTTATAAACCTCTGAAGCTTTCAGATCACAACTAGTCAGCAAAAGAAGTTTCTGAACTTCTGTATTCAATGCCAAAGAAGAGTTTCCATATTGCCTTCCAAGTTTCAACATGTCTATTTCTGAATCCAAGTTCAAAAATGTTTCCAAGTAGAATTGTTGTCCAAAATTTTATTGGACTATATTTATGAGTCAAACACCATTTTTATTATAGAAACAGAGCCAAATACATTGCTATGAACATAGTTTTAAACTGCTGGATAACCTACCTCTGCATTAGTTCAACTAGTTTTTTTCTTTGTGAGTGAATTTGTGTGTGTGTGTGTGTGTCTGGGTAGGTGGCTGGGTGGGTGTAGCTGTAAAACACCAGTTCTTCAGGCATCTTATTTACAAAAATGTACCTGGAATTGCATTTTTTTTTAAAAAGAGAGTCATAAGTGCAGCATTTCATTTAAAAACATGCAATATGCTCAAAAATGCAGGACATAAGTAGGGAGGGGTGGCTGGGGAACAACATTACCAGTTTGCTTTCTGGTAAATGCACACTTACATCCATCCTTGCAAGCCATTTTGTGAGAATATCCTCATGTTTATTCCAAGCTTGTCCCTACCTGCCTCATAAGACTGACTATTCTTGCAGAACATAAACATCACAGATACACTCCATTTCCTCCTTTACTTCAAAACAGTCCAGTAGGAGTTACTAGAAACAACTACATAACAGGAATAAAGGCTGGTTGACAAGCAAGCAGAGCCATTGTTCATATAAAAGTAAACGTTGAAAGCCTTTAGGCCAGAACACTTTTAAAATTCACAGATCAAAGACAAATGGATGACAGTCACTTTGTTTATCACAGCATGAAGTCTTAGGAAAAAAAAAGATCCAAGACGGTAATGTCAGATTTTCCCCTTCCTACTTAAAAACATTGAAAATGGAGCAACTTTAGCATTTGATGGTTCCTCCATTTTGTGGCGATGTGGCGCCAGGGAAAGATCAGAATTTTCTATCCTCTAAAAACGCAACAGCAGCCTTCATTTCTTGAATATTTAATTTCTTTCTTTCTTTTATTCCTTCCCTCTTTCCAACCTCCCTCCCAATTGTATTGATTTAAGAGTTGATGAAGCTTATTTAGATAGGAAGTTCCATTTGATGTTTTGCTTCGTTATTTAATGTTAAGCATTAGGAAGGATGGTCAATTCTGTTAGAATACAATATAATTCTTTATAAGCCATGTGTGATTGGACACACAAGGGATTTATCTTCAGTGCATAAGCTCTTAGTGTATATACAAGCAACAAGTGAGGAATCAAACAAGCAATAAAGTTATAGTCAGATAAGAAAATGAGAAGGATAATGGTAATGCCGCCCTATTAGGTAGTTTGACAGTGTTAGGGGAATGAGTTATTGAGCAAAGTGATGGCACAGGAGGGGGGGGAACTGTCCTTGTGTCTAATTGTTTTGACATGCAATGTCCTGTAGCATCATTTTGAGGGAAGAAGTTGAAACAGTTTGTGTCCAGGATGTGAGAGTATGTAGATATTTTTACAGCCCTTTCTGGCTCATGCAGTATATAGGCCCTCAAAGGAAGGCAGTCTGTTTTTGCAATTGTTTTTTTCTGCAGTTCTAACTATCTGTTGAAGTGTCTGTCTGCCTTGTTTGGTTGCAGTGCCAAACCGGACAGTTATAGAAATCCAAATGACAGACTCAATGATTCCTCTGTAGAACTTTATCAGCAGCTCCTTGGCCAGTCTGTGCTTTCTGAGTTGGCATAGGAAGAACATTCTTTGTTGTGCCTTTTTGATGATGTTTTTGATGTTAGGTGTCCATTTTAAGTCTTGAGATACTTGAAGGTCTCTACTGTTGATACCAAGTTGTCTATTATTGTAAGAGGTGGTAGAATAGGAGGGATTCTCCTTAACACTACTATCATCTCTACACTTTTGAGTGTGTTCAGTTCAAGATTGCTCCAGCTGTACCACAAGGTTAGTCCAACTTCCCATCTGTATGAAGATTGATCATAGTCTTGAATGAGACCAATCACTATTGTATCATCTGCAAACTTCAGTAGTTTAACACACTGATACAGTTGTTGATATATAGAGAGAAGAGAAATGGAGAAAGCACACCATCCTGGGGAGCCCCTGTGCTAATTATACGGGTATTTGATGTGATTTTGCCTGGCTTCACCTACTGCTTCCTATCTATTAGAAAGCTTACAATCCACTTACAAGGGTGGTCAGGCACAACTAGATGTTTAGTAAGAATAACATCTGGAATGATGGTATTGAATGCTGCGCTGAAACCTACGAAAAGCACCCTTGCATAGTTCTTTGAAGATTCAAGATGTTGTAGGATGTAGTGGAGAGCCATATTAATGACATCATCTGCCAATCTATTTGCTCAATAGGCAAATTGCAAGGGGTCTAACAACAGATCCATAATGGTTTTCAAGTGGGCCAGTACTAACCTTTCAAAGGTTTTCAAAGATATGGATGTCAGAGCAACCAATCTGTAGATGTTCATCTCCTTAATTGAGGGTTTCGTCTTTTATCCATTTTAGTACTGTACTATAAAGCTGTGATACAATCAACCCTTCAATGGTTATATTGTTGCTGCACTAATTGCTATACTATCAAGTTGGATAGTATATACAGAGACACTGTTTTTCTTCTTACAATTGATCTCTTAATGTCCAACAAACTGTACATCCTTTCAAAATTATACAAAATTAACTTTCATAAGTTAATCAAATAACATTGCTATTATTGCAATTGTTTATCCCTTCCCTATTCTAGTTACTCTTGTAATTTGACTGAGATGCATTAAGAATAATTCAGCATTTTACTAAGAGAGTCAATTATATTTTCTTCATCTCCCTGAGATTAGTAATATTATCTGTGTTAATGGTGACATATTTACATAAGTCATAATTCCCTAGCACGTTATGAATTGTGACTACTCTTAGATAAATGCAGTTATGCTGTCCTTCCCCAATCTAATATCTTTCAGAAATGGACATAAATAAAAAAACACATTTTTTGATCAAAGGAACGATGTGAATTGAAACTGAATACATTTATACTAATGGAATCTGAGCTATATGTTGAAAAACTCGATAATTTTCTCCTCTGATTCTTATTTTATAGCTTCAAGCTGGGAGGCAACAGAAACAAATTTCTTCCAGAAGAATCTACCTACACCAATGTATCTGCTTGAATACTTATTTGGAGGTCCTCCTCTAAATTTCATCTTAGTTTAGCCAACTGAGCCATATTCTAAAGTCCTTATATCATCTTTGTTGCTTACCTCCTTCTGTCCAGATCATTTAAAAATATTAGATGATAACTATAAGAATATTTTACTCTGTAATTCCAATTGCATTGAAAATACATTAGCAAATAATTCTAGACTGCTTAGGGGTGGAAGGCAATTTCTGTAATCTGAATACTTCAAGTTCTACAACCAGAATATATTTTCTTTCAATCAATCCAAACTTGCATTTGTTCTGGGGCAGAATTTGTTTTTGGTTTAACACAGTGTTTCTCAACCTTGGTGACTTTAAGATGTTTGGACTTCAACTCCCAGAATTCCCCAGCCAACTTTGCTGGCTGGGGAGTTCTGGGAGTTGAAGTCCAAACACTTAAAGTCACCAAGGTTGAGAAACACTGGTTTAACAGAATAACGTTGGAAAGGACAATGGAGATCTTCTGGTCCAATCCCCTATACCAGGGGTGTCAAACTAATTTTGGTCTGGGGGCCAAATACAGCTTAATCTGATTTCAAGCGGGCTGGGTCAGTAAACTCATTGCAAAATTACATAGAACTAACAATATTAACAACACTTTTACTAGTTTAACATTTATTTAAGTGC
>JAEANM010023489.1:0-11357 GCA_017656035.1 Myanophis thanlyinensis
CAACAGAAAACGTGTAAATGTGTCAAGATCTACATGGCCTGAATTTTACTATATAAAATGGCCTGCATAATATAAAACACCCCCCTATACATAAATGTCCTTTTGGATGTTGACAGTCCATTTCCTAGGCAGTGAGGGGCTTTATCTTATGTTAGCTGGTTGAAAAGGACTGTTCAGAAAATAAATTAAATTCCAAACTGTAGCCAAATGTTTCTATTTCTCCTTATCCCATGGGTATCAAACTTGGGGCCTGCCTGATTTAGTGAAGGGGAAAAAATCACAATACATCATGTGATGCCACCATGATATCACAGGTTTGACACCCCTGTCTTAGCCTCTCTGTTAAAAAACATTGCTTCTGGCCTCTATCTTCTCTTTACAGAATGATTATTCGTATTTTTGTGAGTAAGGGAAGAGTTGTAGCTAAGTAAGTGCTAAGTGTAAATCATTGCCTTGCATCAAAAAGGTCTAGATATTATCTCTGTCATTTCTAGTTAGGGCTCTACTCTTTGGAGTATCTGCTAGCCAATGTAGGTAGTCTTGAGTTAAATGGATTATACTCTGTGTAAAGGAGCTTCCTAAGCTTCTATTCTGGATCATATTATCTACCTATTCATATTAAATTTGAAGATATTGCTTATAAAAACATTTGGCACTCAACAGCAAAGGAGCAGACTGGAAAAATTGATAGGTGCTTTGAAGTGTTGCACCACACATTTATAATTTGTAATTATATGTTATGTTGCTGCTTTATCACCCACATTTTCAGGAGAATTCCCACAGAAACATAAATTTAGCTTAATATTAAAATAAATTACAGACAGAGATTTCACAAGTCAAACTCAGCTTCTGGTGACTGTGGGCATAATCATGAAATTTTCTTGGCAATAATATGGAAGAGGCTTCTCATTATCTTCTGGGGAGTTTTTTAAATTTCCAGTTTACTTTAGAGCCTCAATTCTCTAATGATTTGCTATCTAAATACTAACAGGAGCTGAGATTGGTTAACTTTTTAGAAAATAGAAAAAGTTAGCTGGGTGCTATAATTGTTAAGACACTTTATATTAAAATAGTAGCAATACTTTAAAAAGCTAAATGCTTATTCCTCTTTTAAAATATTCTGAAGCCCTGAATGTTTATGTTTTTTTATAACATTGTATAGGTATCTTTTAATAGAAATATATTTCATTTCTAAAACTCAAAAATTTATAATGCCCAGTATTCTAATAGCAAAAGATACGGAATGATAAAGAACTGCAATTTTAAATAATAGGAGTCTGGATAAAGCAGTTACGTTGTTCATGTGATTTGGCAGCCAATGTTTTTATTTTGCTGAATTCCTTGGTTTATATTTCTGAGGAGGTGAGACATTCTACCGGCCACAGCTTGTTCTTCAAGAGATAAAAGCACAGAGGCCAGATTGTTGGCATCACTCACAGTGTGACCAGGGTAGCAAAAGAAGATTTTAAGGAGTCTGCTTTTTGGGTGGGTTTTAGATTCTTCAGTAATTCCCATTTAATTGCTCATCACTTTCAGGCATTGAACAGAGTGATCTGCTGCATTGTGAGAACCACTTGGGTTACACTGGAGTTTGAAAACTTGCTTTCAATATCCTAATTCTCTAAAGTCAGTTTCTTAGTAGGATTATAAAGGATTTTAGTTAATCCCCCTTCTAGCTGGAAAGTAGGTATGACAATAGAAAAAGGATTTGGAATAAACATTTGCATGCTATCCTTCAGGGTGCCTTCTGCAATCAGGCATCATCCAGATATATTGGTCTACAATCCCATCATAACAAAGGAGGCTGATGGGAATTGAAGTCCAACATACTTGGATGATTTTGAATGAGGCAGATTTTGGATATATGCCAAGCTAGGAAAATTAAACTAAAATTGTTATCTTAGTCGTCTTAATAGGATTTTGTGAGTATTAAAAATGTATTTCAAGAAATGCATGCCCAATAAAATTAGATAATCCAATGCTATATTGTATCAATTTCCAAATGAAAGAACTATAGTTTATCTTAATGGTAATAAACTACAGAATGTCTTTGTTCCTACCACCCTAAGCCATAGTTCGAAGTTTGCGTTTCAACATTTTGCTTCCATTTTTTATTAGCCATAATTAAATATTACATTCAGATTAATTATGCTTGATCTTCAGAAATATTACTTGAAACAAGTGAACTCCCAAATCATAGTTTTAGAATGTGGCTTGTTTTAATTAACCATGATTAACAGCAAGTATGGTTAGGCTTCTGATACAAAATTTTTTGTATTAAAATGATTTTTGACAGTGAAAATTCCCAGTGGCCTCATAACCAGTTAAAGAGCTATATATGCTGTATAGCTTCAGAGCATTTCTGCAACATTTGTTTATACCTCCTTAAAATAGCTGTATCTTTTGTATCTGTGCAGTTGTCCTCCGCTCTATGTCTTTTCTATTATTCTAATTTCCTTTTTACATATATTAACATTTTAAATAAGATTTATGTACAGTATTTGTCATATAAGTTCCTGAACTATAGTAATAGTGTGTACTTTGAATATCAGGTGGAGCTGACAGAGACTGTTAAGTGAAGAATTATTACTTACCAAACCCTGGAGCACTCTGACTGCAGTACAAGTCATAACATGTTAATGTTTTCAAAGTGATAAAGGCTGCCTTGTATTTTAAAATATAAGATTTTTATTCCTAATATAGTAAAACAAGATTTATAGATAATCAAAAACAGGAACTTGGGTTATATTTTAGATGAGACAGAGTGATAGGAGAATTGTTTAACTGTCTGAACTGTAAAAATGATCAAGAAGGCAATTTAGTAGGCATATTTTCCTAACTTCCTTTAAAAAGAAAGGAGAGAAATCATAGATAAAACTGTACCTGCAGTTTGTGTGGTATGGATTCTATAACTGTATGCTGGCTTCCGTTCAACATTAAAAAAAATCTCTTTTTCCAAAGTACTTATTTGGCTTCTTTTTTCAATATGCTGAGCTTTTAAAAGTTTGTTCTTCTCTCACATGAGCATATGAAAATACTTTGCTTGAAATTGTGTGCAAAATAAATTCTCACATATTCCAGGAATATGAATTTGGATGATTTTGAAACTAATGGAAACACAGCTTCTTTCTTCTCAGTCTTCCTTGCATTTTTTGTGTAGTGTTGCTTGCTTTGATGCATGGATTACTGCTTGCCCTTCAAATCATAACTGGAAGCAATTGCTTTGAAGTAGTCTCCCACTTGTAGACTTATGTGGTAATATTAACCAAAATTTGCTGACCTAGACATCATAGGAAGTTAAGAACTAAGCTACAGTCCAAAAGTGAAACCCTATTATGGACATGTTTGGACAGGATGACATGATTTATCACAAATCCATCTGGAGATTCCCTCGCCCAGCTTCCTTTTGTCAAAATGTATAAATCAAAGAGGAAACCTCTGATTTTTTCCCATGTTTTTTGGGATTTGTTCCAGTCTCAAAATAAATGAGTGATTTGAATGCGGCAGTCTCAAAACAAATGAGCGATTTACTGTAGTTCATGTGCAACCTACCTGTGGGCAAAATTTTAGCTACCATAACACATGTTATTCAAAAATAGTTATAAGCAAAGATTAAAGTTTTGTGAGATTGTGATTAATTATTAATTTCTAGAGTTTGGAAGTTTGTTCAAATTGAGCTTGCTGGTGGGAAGAAAAAGGGTATAAGATATATTTTTCGGCTTTTCTAGAAAAGTGGCTCTTGGTATTAGTTTAATAAGAAATGCCCTTGTGCCATTTTAAACAATAGCAAATATTTCCTGGAATAAACCTTTATACGCAAAATATTACTTTTCAAAATTCAGGAATTCACATACATTGAATATTCAAAGTTCTTTTTTTGTGAATTGTGAAGCTGTCACCTTCTCTATTGCAGCAAATGTTTCAAGAAGCGAGGGTTAATTCTTTGAACTGAGCAATCTATCCCATGATATAGCCATTCCCTATGATCTGTTTCTAGGCAACTTGAAATGCTTCTTTTTCTCTCTTGGCTTGGCGTGAGAAATGAAGCAAGAGTTGCTAGTTGGAAGAATGTTTTGGTTGCTTGGCTATGCAACAAATCTTCCCTATCTTCCCATGCTTCTTTTTGATCTGCAAAGTTTGTAGAATACCATTGAGGTGTATTAAATAAAAACAATTGGACTTTTCTCTTTCAGGTAAAGATGGCTGTATTTTGAAATTGTTCGGTTTCTTCTCTCTTGATAGACTCCATTTTGCTAGAATTGCCAATAATGCTTATTTCTATTATCAGTGACACTGTTTAGCTACATAGCCTTTCATTGTCAACTTTTCTGATTGCCTTTGATTTTTTTTTTCAAGCATTTCAAAGGGGTTTTCTAGTGACTCTTGCCTTCATGTTACGTCTCCAAAATATATGTCTTGTATTCATTGTTAGCACTGCCATTGAGCACACTGCTTTTACTTCGTCCGGTATTAAATAATTCAAGTTATTCAGTCCAAAGGATTCTTAACATTTATCCAGTTCCACAATTCCAAGGCACTAGTTTTTCTTCATTCACCCTTTGAGCTTTCACAGCCATATATTTCAATTGAGAAAGCTGTAGTCCTGACAATACATAACCTTGTTGGCAGTGTTAGCTCTCTGCACCCTACTAGGCTTGTCATGCTCTTTTTCCCAAGAAGTAAATGTCTCTTTAGCTCATAGCTACAGTTTCCAAAGCTGTGAATAGTAAGCCATGAAGATAAAGATGTTCCTTCATACTCCATACATCACATTTTTCTGCACATGGTTGGCATTGCTTATAGACACAAACCTATGGGTTTATTCTCTTTTTTAAACACAGCTTTGCACTCTCTTCTTTCACTTTGAACAAGACATCCTTTAAGTGTCCCTTGCTTTCAGCCATCAGTCATGAAGGCGGTTAATTTTTTGCCTGGCAGTTTTAATTGCAATGTCTACTTTTTCTAATTTAACATTTTGCATAATAAAGTATTTGTAAGAGTGTACAACTTGTCCCATTCTATCTCCTATTTTGAACTATTTGATCGCTCCATATTCTGTTCTGATTGTTGCTGCCTGGTCACCATACACATTCTTTCATAGAGGGGTGAGGTGACCTGATACAATCAAGTTTTTAAGGGTAAGATTTTAAGTCTGCAGCTTATAATTTAAATGAAGTTTTTAAAGGCAAACTGGTTCATAGTCTTTTTTTATAAGCAGTAAAAGTCTTTTTATAAGGGTTAAAATAGGCATGTATTGGACAACTCTTCCTTTTTCCATTACCCACCAAGTGTTAATAACGTGACCTGGGGCACTCCTGCCTCTTGAATTCAACTTGTATGTCTAGTTGTTCTCATTCCATATTCTTGAAATCTGGATTACAAAATCTTATTCATAATCTTACTAGCATAAGCAGGAAGCACGACGTTTCAACAGTTTGAGCATTTTAGCACTTCCCTTCTTTATATTGTCAATGATGCTAAGATGCATACATTCTTCCAGAGACTAGATTCCTAGCCATAATAAAAGTAAGAAAGAATGGCCCATGAAAGTAAAATAGAATTCCGCCCCTCCCAATATATTGTCAGACAGTTGTTGTTTTTTTTAAAAAAAACTTTATATAAATTTGAATTTGCCCCCTATCTTAAACTTGGATCCCGGACCACTTGTGCCCCCTTCCCTCTTCTACTTCCTCTGGTTTCAGTGGTCCCATCTCCTCAATTTTGCCTAAATGTCTACAAAGATAGAGATAAAAGAATATGGTAACAATGGCACAAATCCTGTTAAATATGGTAATTCTAAAATGCTTTTCATGAACTGAAATGCACACCAAGGAGAATTATTATTCGCACAGTAGTAATTTGGGATCACCATGTCTTCACTTTCTGTACTTATGGGCCAGAAATATCTAGTACAATGATTTCATTTATCCAGAGGCAGCTTAAATAGGATAGTCATTCTGCAGTTTTGCTACGATTTTTAGTTTATTTATAAAAAAACATGCCATTTTTATCTTTAATAAATATACCCAAAGAAAATAACAAAACAAAGTATTAAATAACCAAATTAAAATTAAAACCTTAAAATCACAAGGGGAGGATTTTTATGTGGCTGGAATGAATATTACGTGGCTGAAAAATCTGTCTTTAAATGGTATAAATCAAGTTTGATTTGGAAATTTGGGATTATGTACCTTATTGAAAGTTTGATCAGCCCGTGGATAAAAGAAATATTTCACATATCCTGAATTCAGGCTTTATAAATACTAGTGTCTAGGAACAAATTCTATCAGTGCAGCAATGTGGTTATAAGATCATGTATCAGAGAAGTTTAGGTGCCTCAATCTGTATCAGCTGTGCTTTCTGAACATTTTTCAAAACCATGCCAGTAGAAGGCAGTAGTAACTAGCCAGTGTTCTCAAAAAGCAAGCAAAATTCAGATAGCTCTTACCTGATGGGATAAATGTAAATAGGTAAATGTTATGAAGGTGACATAGATCCCTTATGCAACTGTGTGCTTAATGAAAATATTACATAATCTGAATGGAATGTGTAAATGCTTGTTTAAAAATGCTGACTAGGTAAATGAGGATTCTTAAGCTTTAATGTGTTTCATAGAAAGAAGCCGACAATCACTGATAAAGTCTGGCAAATAATCTAACACAAAGCTTTGTTTTAAGGTAACATCATCTACATGTATGACGCTCTAGTTGACTAAAGAGTGTTTTTGTTACTTATTTCTCACTTTGTAATGCAGCAGTGAGCCCAAGCCGCTTCAGCCCTTGAACCCTTTTCTTCAGCCCCCAGAGGCTGCCATCTGGCACTGAAATTAGGCAGCTATCCACCTATTTATAGCCGTGCTTAAAAGTTTGAGAAACCTGTTGAATTTTCATATTTTTTGCATAAAAATGACCTAAAACATAATTTCTTCTCCACGCAAGTACTAAACTATATAAAGGAATCCAGTTAAACAAAACGATTATACATGTTCATTTATTTTATTTCAGGGAAGACTTAGATTTTCACCCAGGCTCTAGGACCATGGAGCTGGTATAGGGTGGGTGCTGAGTTAATGAGACTTTTACCTCAACATTGTTTATTGCTGCAAATGGTCTTTTTAGCATATAGATAGTCCTCATCTTATGACTATAATTGAGCCCAAAATGTATGTTGCTAAGCAAGACAGTTAAGTGAATTTTGCCCCATTTTATAGCATTTTTCGCCTCAGTGAAAATTTTTCGCCTCATGAAGTGAACCACTGCAGTTGTTAAGTTGGTTAAGTTGTCAAGTTGTTAAGATGGTTAAATGAATCTGGCTTCCCCATTGACTTTGCTTATCAGAAGGTCCCAAAAGACGATCACATTAACCTGGGATCCTGCAACCGTCGTAATTATGAGTCAGTTGTTAAGCATCTAAATTTGGATCATGTGACCATGGGAATGCTGCAGTGGTCATAAATGTGAAAAACAATAGTCACTTTTTTAGTGCTGTTGTAACTTTGAACAGTCACTAAATGAACAGATATAAGTTGAGGACTATCTATTACATTTTTATTTTATCTTCTACCCAGATTTCCTTCCAATAGAGGGGTGGCTGTATAAGTTGAACAACAAGTTACATTCTCATTCTGTTTTCATGCTCTATAAATTGATTCTCTCTCCTCACTGCCCTAAGCTTACTACTCTTATCATTTGCAATTTCATATTTAAACTCAAATCATAGCATCAGCTTGCTTGCTTTTCAGAAGTGTTAAATTTATTTTCATTTACTTATATATTGTATGCTGACCTCTATCATCTTCATCAACAGCAATCATAATTAATTAAAAGAAAGATCTTTTCATGCAGAAACCTAGACTATCATATTATTGCATATGCTTATGATTGTGGCATTATTTATTAGAATCACCTTATCAGGGAGATAGGCAGCATATAAATTTAATAAATAATAAATATTTTGAAGATTTGCAGTTTACAGAGATGTAAATTAAACTGACCAGCAGTGGAGGTTAGTGATAATCAATAAGGAATGTGTGGTGACTTTTGCTAGATTAGAATTATGCATAAAGCTATGTTAAGCAAAATAATCAGCATTGTTGAGTTGCGTTTGTATAATTTGCTAAATACATAAGTTCTAGCTTAGTGAATTCTGTAGTTATAGGCACAAAAATTGACACAGTCATTACTATAACAATGCGGTGGGACTAGATTGCCATTTTTACCTGAACCCTACAAAATTCCCATTGCATTTACTAATCCTAAAAGAGAAGGAAATTCCCATTGGTATCAGTATATATTTCAACAAGCACAAGGGAATGATCAGATTATTCATGTATATTAGTTATGATGATTACATATTGGCTTGGTATATGGATAATATACTTTTCTAGTACAGTTGCTGAACATTATGGGTAGGAAGAGTTCATCAAATATATATGTGCTTTCTATATTTGTCACAATTTCCTAGTTTCTATGGTTATTTAGGAACAGAATGGTAAATCAGATAGGACTTTATTCTTATTTAGTATACATATTTATTTTAGAAAGTTTAGAATTAGATTTAATAGATCAACATGACCCCAATAACATCTTTATATGTAAAATGAAAAGAACTAATAGAAAAATTAGTTACGGTATGTGCAAAACTATTCCTTTTTTAAAAAAATTGAAACATGAATTTTAAGTAATTTTAATAGCCCCTGTTTTTACACACATTATTTTGAAGAATTTAATCTGCAATTTTTTTTCTTGGCAAGACTGTTATTAATCTGTAACTGAGTGTGTGGGTTGGCTAACTATCTAATTTATCAAGAAGTGCAGGAAATCATTTGATCTGTTATGCTGAAATGGATCTGCATATCTTACTGGTTGGAAATATGACTGAGGAAAGATTCTGCTGTTTCTTAAATTGATCATTTTGTACACACTTTGCCCATTGAGTAAAGTGCAAAAATAATGTATGCAAGATGTTTTGTAGTGAATTTTGGTTAAAAACTAATAATCACAAGTAGGTTAGTTTTATGTTTATAAATGAAACCTTTAAACAAGAAAACTTACTGTAGTTTATGTAGTGTAATGATGAGTAAAGGATAATGAGTTTTTGTTGAATACTAATCACCATTGGGTTGTTCAGGGAGATGGTATAAGAATGAGAGACTTGTAATCAGTCACTAGTTCTATTGTATATCCAAAGGAGGGCAAGATAGCTCTGTAAAGGTGCCAACCTTACAAATATCTTTATGGTAGCTTGTGAAATTCAGACATAATGACTGGGGGAGGGGGGGGGGAGAAGAAGTGTTTTTAGTAGTATGCCCAAAAGGATCATAATAAGATGGTGGTTGTGGTGGGAAGAGCATGCTTCCTTTTTTAAATTAATGGACAAAGTATTCTTGTCTGACAAAGTTATAAATTATAAGGGAAATCCTGAAACAAAGGAACTCAGGAATGGGATTAGACTCTCCAATTATTGGTTTGAATATTTTCAGAGTTTCATCTTTTAGATGGCTCATGCTTTAAAATAATATGAGGATTAAATATTTTAACTTTGTAAAACACTGTAAAGGAAACAATTGCCCTAATTTTCTATATCATTTTGAGACAATGCAAAAGTTCTTTTCCTTCTCAAGCAACCCTGATTATTCTTTACTGAGGTTTGGAAAATGAAAAGGCAAGTTAATGATTAATTGGCACGCGGTGACCTTTCCGGTGACTGTAGACTAGGATACAGCAGCTCACTCCTGGGTGCACATCTTATTTTAACTTGACTCTGTCTGCTTTCACGTTAGCCCATGTGCATTAATGCAGAGAACAAACACCTATTGCCTCTCCTGGGTTTAGAGAACAATTTCTTTCTGTATGGTTCAACTTTTTCATTTCCTACCATTTACCTTGCTGCTCCATACAACAGCTAATTACCAGTTGAAAGGGGTGTTTGATTAGAAAGAACAATGGATTCGGATTCAGATGCACCTTTTCATTATTCTTGGCCATCCTTACCTAAAATGAAGATTCGAAAAAGGACATCCAAACCAAAAGGTAGAGAAAAAAATTTACTTTAAATTATTCCTCTCTTTTATTTGTTTATTTTGTTTATTTTGTTTGTTAGGTGCATACAGAAGAAAGTCAATTCTGGTGGTTTTTGTCATTTGAAAATATTTAAAATACTGTCTCACAGATGTTCAAAAGTTTGAAAACTAGATATTCCTTTCTTTAGACAATGTATGGATGATTTTTGTCTCTTTTAAGTTCGGTTGGTAGTTTTTTAAATATGGATGCATTCAAGTTCTAAATCATTTTATTTAGCAAAAACTATTTATGATTTCATTAGAGCTTACTTTAAGCAGTGTTGAGTAAATACATCAAAAGCTTATGCCAGGTATGTATTTTGAAAGATAATAGAAATGAATGACTTATCAGATGTGATCTGTAAATAGCTCTGTTTTTCCTTTGCTTTGTTTACCCATGAGTGACTTTAATTATATCCCTAGAGGTTGTTATAGTGAAAGCCTATTGGCTCATTTACAGAATCAGATGTATGAGATTTAAACAAAAGAAAAAAAAACTTTCCTTCCAATATGAAACTTGCTCTTTCATGGTTATTCTAACAGACAGAAACAAAGATATTTTTATAGGGAGATATGTTTAAAAAGCATTGATTTAGCAAGGCAGTCAAGACTGTTAACAGAGGTTAGACATTGCACCAGAATTATGGTCACGCTTCTTTAACCAGCCCTGGCTTTAAACCTGTTTCCAGCACTGCTTTAATGCCTTGAATGGTTTTGTTCAAGGTTATTGAAGGCCATCTTCTGTGGACATTCCTTGGGGGTGGGGTGGGGGCTTTTTAAAATCTGAGTTGAAAAGAGGAAGAATATTTCTTCGGTATAATAAAATTCAGTACTAACAGTTATAATGCTACTCCCAGAGTGAGGCTTGTCTTGTACCCAAATTGCTTTTTCAACACCAAGTGGACATTTTTTTTCTTTACTTAGGCTTGCTAGTTTTCCAGTTTTATAACTTGTTTTGTTTTTCAATCCTTGTCTTACTTTTATCTTTTGCTATTTGTGCGTTGACTTCATTTGTTTGTGGACCAGTTTTAACAGATTGATATCTACTGTGTTTCTCCAAAAATAAGACCCACCCAAAAATAAGACCTGTATCTGCCGTGGAAGCCCAGCTGTTGCATCAGCAACCAAGCAGATGGTGGGAAACAGCTGGCAGCCAGCCGCAAAATTAGATATTCCCCCAAAACTAAGACTTATTGGTTCTTTTAGTAAAATATATACACACACAGACACATAGACACACATAATGATCCGATCTTATTTTCAGGGAAACGGGTATATATAGTCTCTCCTTGCATTA
>JAEANM010023490.1:0-11356 GCA_017656035.1 Myanophis thanlyinensis
CGATTTTTCTGGCAAAGTCAAGACAGAAGAAGGAAAGCACAAATTAAGTAACAATAAAGACATGAGGTAAATAGCTGGTATGGAGGTCAGCCTCAGTGGTTAGTTAATTCCACAAATATTTAATTAAACTCGGAACTAAGGGATAAAATGCTGTGCATTAGAGCAATCTCTATAGATTGCTTATGTACATTTGCAACAGAATGTGGTAGGCAAATTACTGTATTTGTTAGCTGCATGAGAAAAAGATTACCTTGAGATCTTAAAATGCTTCATCAATACGCACATGTTATTTTTCTCTTCTGCTTCTGAGACAGGACTGACAGCTTTCTACAGTAATTCCTGTTACCATCTCTCCTCCACAGATGCACACAAGGGGGGATCTGGGAAGCAGAGCCCTCTTGCCTCCTCCCTCTTCCACAGCCAAGGCTGCAGAATCCAGAGGCAGCTATCAGGAGCTCCATCCGGTCTGGATTCATCCCCCAAAAATCCTTTTATGCTGATGGTCTCACCTCTGGATCATTTCACTCCATACACACTGTGGGTTCTTTTTATTTTTAATTTTTCCATGCTGAAGAGTCCAACACAATACTTCCTTTCTCGAGTTATACCAATTGCCTTTTGGCATATTTTTTCAAATTCTGAAAAATCCTTTGAGACCAATGGTCCATGAACAAGAGAGATGCTGATGTAGTAAAGTGTAAGTGGCAAGCAAAATTATACCATTTTCAACTCAATGTAAGAACCTCCCAAAGATAAAACTCATTTTCATGTTGCAGTTTTAATTATTGCTGAATTTTTTGCTTTAAAAAGGGAAACATGATTTTAATGCACTGTAAATGTTCCTGAGAAAATGGTTTTGAAAGGCAACCTACACAAAAATAAGTATCTTGGTTCTGTTAAGAGGAAATGAACGTATAAGTAAGATTTGTTTCAATAAAATCAGAAAGCCATTTCTTGACTAGAGTCGCCCAGTAATTCTTACCAATGAATGTAAAGAATTTTCATAGCTTGGAGACGAAGGGGCTTGTCCTCCAGTTCTTGACCACTGACCAACACCTGTCAAAATCAACACTGCTGAAGCGTGGTACATGCAGGAGAAACATATCCTATTGCTGCCAACATCTTCTGGTTTATAAAGAGCTTTCTATTATTTTTATACATAATTTGGAATTATTTTCTTTGTGGAGCCCAGCAAGGACCAAGCACAACTCTCTCTCTCTCTCTCTATCTGTGTGTGTGTGTGTGTCTGTATAGATAACCATCCCAGAAAAGTAATGACTGATTCCTAAAATCCTGAATGGGAGTACCTTAAATAACAAATTTTGGTCAAAGGAGCATTCACGGGTTGTCTGGATATGCTCAGCAGCTCTTTGATGTTTTCTGGAGAGCAGAGATCCAAGAAAACAGCACAACTGCCAGAGTGCATTTCTATGCTAGAAAACCAGTTCTTATAAGATTTTTAAAAAGGAAGAGGAAGAGAAGGAGGAGGAGGAGGAGACGGATACCTGTGAGAGATGATGGTGATCCAACAGGTGTTGAAGGATTTGAAGGAAAGCTGCTACTAGTGTGGTCAGGAGAATAAATCTGGAGAAAAAGAAACATCACAATATAAATTTAGCCATTTGAACTATTTGATATGCTAGAATCTACACATTCAGCTGGACAAATTCAGCTGAACAACAATTGAAGAAAATGAAATGTGTAGAAATGTTGAACATGGTAATAACTGAGAGCAAACCACACTTCCTACTAAGACTGATAATGTTACCTAGTTTGATAATTAAATGTCTGCAAGAAAATAGCCAAGCTCACAGAACTCCAAGAACCCCACAGTTCAACACTAAGGGACAAATATTCCCTTCTATCAATATCTATAATTCCCTGCAATTCTCTCCCCAGTGCAGTTTCTATAGTTCTTACATAATAGTTCCCAATGCTACAGTTTACCTTAAATGCACACTTAATTAGGAACAAAGTATGAAGAATTTAAACTCCACTTGTACTGCCAAAGGCCAAGTCACCAAAGTTGCAGCTACAGGCACTGAGCTGTTAACGGAGGGACTTTAAATGCCCATGTTATCATCCTATTGGGACTCCTGGACCTCCAATAATACAAGCCATTCAAGGATCACTTGGAAAAATCAACTTCCCAATGTTTCTCTCTCTTTGTTCAGAGAGTGTGATCCCTGAGCTGTCCAAGCTGCACAAAGGCTGCTCTCTCTGAACTGGAAGTAGGAAGCAAAACATAGGTTTGGACAAAGAGATTTGATATAACCAGCAACATTAAAGAAAACCCCTCTGATTTGATCTTCTTTAAATTAAAAACCAAGTGTTTTGATTTGGCATTAAACACTGACATAAACCAGATGCTTTTCTCACCCGGAAATCCCTATGGGCACCATCCATGGGGTTATTGTTTGGCAAACGTTCAGGGAGGCACATTAGATACGGTAGACATGTCCAGATATTTTTTGCTTTCTATCCACACCAGTTCATTATCGGAGCCCAAGTATAATCCATTGGGCTTTGAGAGCTTTGGGTAAATACTTTTGTGTACAATTCTTTTTCTTTTCAGCTCTAAGATTAGGACTACAATTATCCAGGCTTAAATTTAAAATAAAAGGACCTTTGCAAACATGTCATCTGATCTTTCTTTTTTAACCACAGAGTATTTTGAAAGGAATTTGGTATTTAGATTCAGAAACAAATGTTGCATCCTGTTATTTTTTAAAAAGCACATCAGACACAATCTTTCTGCTATTAATGGCAATATTTAAAAGGGAGAGAGGCAGCTGCTTTACAATTTTAGGATGGTTTTATTGCTTCATCAGACAGGTTAAAAGCTAAAGAATGAAGTCTGGGGAGTCCTTCATTCGCATGCCTGCATTCTCAAGAGTAGCAGAGGGCAATGAACACCCATCTCATTGCGGCTGAGGGAAAAGCCAGGACTGCTCTGCTGTAGCAAGGGCTGAGAGGCCGACCATCAGCCCTGATGGAATATTTGTGAACTGATTTGCTGACTCATGTCAAGTAGCAACAAGGAGGTGAAGGGCTTCCTTATCTTCCAGTTATGCAAGCTGCTTGTTTCCAGGCACACACTAAACTGCTCTCTTCTGCCTCCGACTAAGGGTACCCATTCATACCAGGCCGGTAGCAAACTGTGGCTGCATCCAATGTCACCATCTCCCTCCCATTTCTCTGTCATGGAGACCTTCTAATGGAACAGACTCCTCCTTTGTGGAGGAAGCCAGCCCTAGGAGGAAGCTTTGGGGAGGAAACATTAGGGCAAAGCTGCTTCAGGTATGGTAGCTGCAACACTGAACTGCTGCCTGTGCCATGCAGGTAATCATAGGATGTATTTCTCATAATGAATTTATTTCTTAATCTCTGGATAAGCAACAGCTTTCCTGTGTGCTATGCTACTCCATTTTACTAGCCGCTCCGTTGTAGATCTATAGAGGAATATTTCAAGGGTCATTGCTTAAAATATAAATAGCATTAAAGAAACAACCTGAATAGGAGAGTTCTCCAGACAGTCTTTGGAAATATAAAGCCTTCAGCAATGCAATTTTACAACACATTAATTATTTAATCAGTTTGTCTTTTGCTTTTTGGGTCTTGCGCCTTGTTTTCTGTGGCTCTAGGTGTGCACTCCCCTCGGTCTGCCTATTGGGGGGGAGGAGTTTTGCTGCCTTGCCTGCATGTAACGTGGCTGAAAAGAGCTTTAGGTGTCAATGAACTTTAGAACATCAATCACAAATTCATGGAAATGCCACTCTCCAATCCAAACCATACTGGGGCTGCCACAGACACCTCCAGATGCACTGAGATCTACTTGAGGCAATCAGAAGGGCAAGGATTTGTATATGGAGTTTGGGCCCTTCACAAAATTGCTCCACATACAATTACTTACAGAGGCCAAAGCTTTTCCAAGGGCATCCCCAGTCTGCGAACTTCCAGCAGGATTCCCTCTATGAACTGCAAAGGAAATAGCAACACAATATTCATGTGGTGCAGATGGTGAGAACACCCGAGAGCAAAATGATGGGTGAGAAGGAGAGAGGGAATTACCTCTGAGCTGCTATTCTCAAAGAGGTCTTCATTCTGGGGAAAGCACATTCTCTTAACTACAGGCAAGGTTAGTTTGCAAAGATGCTAAATGAAGGGGCCTCCTTCGAAGAGTGCTGGAAAGCAAACTTTCCCAACCTACAGTCGACTGTAGAGCTCCAAAGCATCCGCTGAATCGCTTTACACAGAATTGCATTTCTCCCATCCCATGGAATTCCAGAACTTGCACAAAGGCGAGGCAATCATTTCCTGCATGCTGATAGGTTCTAACCCATTTTGAGCTGTGCCACAGATCATTCTCCACTTTATGGACCTAGATAAACGGGCTGCCCTATCCTGGTCTTATGGTCAAGAATGAAAACGCAAATCCAAACTTTTTTTTTCCCTTCAGTGCTACAAAGGTAAGAAAGTATTCACATTTGGCATTTAAAATAAACTCTAGATAGGGCTTAGTCACGCTGGTTTGCAACCTTATCAAAGGCAGCATTATCATGCTTTAAAAATGTATGTCAATGTGCCAAGGCCTTACAGCCCATTCACTGTAATCCCCAAGCAATGCAGGAGACCTCAATCTAAAACATCCTGAATTTCCATGACAAACAGGATTACATGCTGTGTGGAATGGACTTTGATATCCTTTAGAGAAGCCTTACCCCTGGCCCGAAAGGGGTAAGACCATGAGGCATTCTCCCTTCTGAGCCACCTGGCAATGGCAGAAGCAGAAACTCTGACCTCGGTAAGGACATCAAATTTGGCAGTTTCTCTGTGAATCTTAGTTCTGCCTATAAAGAAGCCAAGAGCCCTTCAAACGCTGTTCCCTTGGGGTGAGGGAGGTTAGAAGATTGGTCGTGGCCTGTCCAAAATCTATAGAAACAGAAGTAACTTTAGGTCCGAATGCCAGATCTAGCTGCAACATGTCATCTTCATGAAAGAGAAAGTTGATCCACTTAGGCAAATTCAGGATCCTGGGTATGGGCTTCCTAACAGATGGCCATTGTGGGAGGAGACTAGGTAAATATGTTCCTATTTCCAAAGGTCTTCGGGCAAAACATCTTTTTCTTCTAAATTGTCAGTTCAGCTTCTTGGACATAATGATCCAATGACAAAAGAGACATGTTCCATCTTTATTGCTGATATTTTTCTGAGTAGATGAGCCACCTGTTTTCTAAGTAGATGAGCCACCTGCACGTTTCCTTGTGTACATGAACTTATACTTCTCTGTCTACAGACCCAGTTTTGCTGCCTGCCAGCCTATCAGCACCAATCAGAATGAAAATGAACCTGCTTGGGGGGGGGGGGGGGATCTGATCCTCAAGAGTATTGTTCAAGCTAGGAGAACTCATCTACCTAACCAACTATTTAGTCCAGGATTACCACATTGGTCCCATCATGCTGGGTAAGCATTGTACCCAGCATTTCAGGATCACATTGACACAAATAAATAATTTAGCAGTTTGGAACAGTTCAGTTAAATAGTCCAAAGCACACTGCTTAAGTCAACAAAAGTTCATCACTGATGAATCAGTCTTTTTTTAAAAAATTCATATCTTTAAAAGAAATCATGAAAAGAACTTCAGAATCACCAAAGAATGCACAAAACATACCAAATGCGTGAATAAGCTGAAATGTCACCTCAATAAGATCCATAGAGCTGGGATTTGGGGGGAAACTGACACTTACTTGTTATATGTTCTTTCTGAATAGAAGTTATAACCATATTTCAACTACAATCAAAGACAAACGGTCCAATCACTTTTTTTTTTTAAATGTCTGTCACATATTTATTTTGGGGCAGTGCAGAAATAATATCCAGATCAATATACAATGCCATCTAAGATCCATCATACCAGCTTCACTGAATAGATCCACAAGTATGAAAAATGGTTTCTAGTCTGTGATCTCAAAGCAGAGATCGAATTAAGAGATGTGAAAATATTCCAGTCTTGCCATCTGACAGATCCTTTTTACAGTTTTAGCAGATAATTATACTATCATGACTTAACTGTAACTAAACTAGCTATAATTTTTATGGACAATTTTAGGACTCAGAGATCTTACCAAGCACACTGGTCTCTGATCCGTTGACTGGTGGAGTATGAGAGGTGGCAGTGGCGGCAGCAGCAGCTGCAGCATATAATGAATTACTGCTACTGCCCCGGTGGAAGCTGGACATTGGTGGAAGGCTGGTGCTTCCATCTGTTGGTGAGGCTGAATGAGGAGGACAGCTCTAGGAAAAAGCAGAAATGGAATCACAGTGCAAGAAGGGAACAAGAGTGGCAATTTCATATTAGCAAAATTCAAAGTAAACTCTTAGTTTAAAAGAGCACAATGGTCATCCAAACTAAACCAGACTTCATGAAGCAAGCAAAGGGCAGAAAGATATCTTGCCTCAATAATCCAGAATCATCTCTGAAGGTGAATTTTATTTTTAGGCATTAAAGTCAATGCTGACTGAATGAAAGAGGTAGGATCTTTGGAGATAATGAAAAACTCTTTCTATGTCACCTGGAAATAATAATTAGAGTCCCATCATTCTGCAAATGCTGCTACATGTTTGGTTATAAATGAAATTCATAACACTTCAGCAAACTAAAACCTGGATTCTGGTAACAAACTCTAAAACTTGGTCTTACAATTCTTAAGTTTAGCGGGCTCTATTGAATGCATGTGGATGAATGAAAGGCTTGCAGGAGCTCAATCCACATCCAATCTCATTTGTGAAACAGGGAGCCAAGTCATTGAGACTCTTCTCAGGCCACTGAAAGATGATTTATTGACTTTCCCACGGCCTCTAGCTGATTATGTAGGGACACGTGGCAATGCTGTCCTCACTATCACCGTCTTACCAGGCGCTCGTGGGGATGTCGGCTGCCGTAACTACCGGAGGGTGACAGGTGAGAAGGATTTTCCAGCATTCTACCATAACCCGACTGGCTCACTCCATGGGAGGGGCTCCAAAGTTCAGAAGTGACGTGGGTCCCATCTTTATTGTATAAAAATAAAAAGACAGAAAGCCTGAGGTGTCTGGTCAGGCAGTTAGCAATTCCTCAGTCCTGCAGAAGGCACAGAGCAGGGCTTTCCCAGGCTTGAGAACGGGTGGTTCAGAAAGGATGAGCATGCAGATGAGCCCCCTGCCTCCTGGATCAGTTGTCCCGACATGTGATTCTCAAGCCTTTCAACTCGGTGGACTTTGGGCCCTCCTCCCCCCAGCCTTGAATGTGGGAAGCCCCTGCTCCAAGTGTAGAAGATGTCTGTCTGAATCCACCCACCATATTGGTTGCCTTCAATCCTTGGAAGAGGAAAGGAACTTGGATAAATTGGAGGGAGGGAGATATATACACACACATATACACACAAATACATATCTATATGGGGGGGGGGGGTTTGGCCTTTTCAGCTTGGTCTGGATTGACAAGAGATTCTGTATAATTACATAACCTCTCTGCTTTAAAATGTATAGCAGTGACCATTTTACTGCAGTAAAAGAAGCAACTGCCATTACTTTTTCTAGAGGATATATAACTGGCACAAGAAGTCCACTTGATTCAGGTAGAAACAAGTAACCCCTGTAAACCTCGTTGGTACAAACAGCGGCAATTGTTGCTTGCCAGTACTCTTTTGATTTTGCTTCACCTAACAATGTTCTGTATTTTATGCTCAACTCCTTGGGAACATTGTGACTAAGAAGCAGGTTAAACATTTAAGAATCCAGAAAAAGTCAATGCTGCCAAGATTACCTCCTTTAGCCCCTGGGAACAATAATGCTGTTGCAGTTATTCCATAAGGGACAGAGATGTCATAAACAAAAGCCCAACTGTCTATTTTAAGTGCCCAGACCGTAAGAAAAAAAATGCTAACCATATCTACTTTAAGATATACCCTTAAACTATTACCAATTCACATCCTATGAATATCATTATACTCTTAGCTTCAGACAGCATAAACAAAATAAATTATACTCTCATTTATTTGATTAATAATGCTATTTATTCCTTTTCTCTCCTATCTACTTGAAAATATCAGCAAAAACTTTCTTACCTTGTAACAAAAAAGTGCTAGCAAACATAGTGCTTGGTGGTTTAGGAGATGGATAACTTGGAGATTCTCTATTGAAGTCATCTGAATTAGAAGAAGGTGCATAGACCTAAATGAAAAGGAGAAATATACAACAGCTGAAAGGGTCCAGTCATAATCAAGCAGAAAAAAAAGGAGGAGAGAAGCACAGTTGAATATGAAGTCACAAGTCTTAAAGGACAAATGTTTTTGGGGGGAATTTCTTCACCCCCCCCTCTTGAGATGCCGATTCCAACAGGCAGAAGGATGAAAGGTGAAGGGCTGACTCTTGTTCAGCAGGCACAAGACACACTTCCAGGGGTTTCTAATGTTACCAGTTACTGGAATTTACAATAACGGGAAAAAAGACAAATGATCTTGAGAAAGAACTTGGCAAAGTGGAACAACAGCGACCGACACAAAATCCTACATTTGCTTTGTAGAAATATGCTGGTTCAGATAGTCGGCTTACAACCACAATTCAACCCAAAGTTTCTGTTGTTAAGTAAGACTTTTAAATGAATTTTGCCCAATTTTACTTTCTTGTCATAGTTGTTAAATGGCTCACTGCAGGGGTTAAGTAACATGGTTATTAAGTGACTCAGTCTTCCCCATTGACTTTGTCAGAAGACCAGAAAAGGGGCTCATAGGGCCCCAGTATATTGTGACGGTCATAAATTTGAGTCAGCTGCCTAATGTCCAAATTTTGATCACATGACCATGGGAATGCTGCAACAGTCGTAAACATGAAAAATGGTCATAAGTCACTCTTTTCAGTGCTGTTAAACAGTCACTAAATGAATGGTTTGAGGGCTACCTGTACTAGCATGTGCAGAGTGTGCCTATGCATAGTACATCCTACTTCAGACTTTCAGCATTGGACTAGGTTAGCTGAAAGAAATATCCCTTCTAGTCATGGCCTGGAGTGACCATTACAAAATGCCAGACAAAATGATGGTCCACTATTCTGAGATTCTTTAGCTATATTTTGAACAAGGAAGAGGAGAAAACTGTGCAACAAAATTCTAACAGCTCTCTGTTTTTACAGATCTTAATGAAAAGTATAGAAAAGAGTAGCAGTAGAGATTCTGGTGGAGCATAGAAGTTGATAGTTGCACGTTGTTTTTAAGCAGTCTTATAACCTGCCCCCATCCCCCCTCAGCAATATCAAACTGCACTTTTTTCAGTCTGGATTTTGAAGATCAAAGAAGACTTCATTCAATCCAGATGTTGGGAAACAGTCTGCCAATTCTAAAACAAAAAGCAAGTTTCCTTTGTTACAGTGAGAACCAAACACAAATTAAAACCAGTTATCTCAAGTCATCTGATCACCTGCAGATGATTGTCAGTTTTTCCTCCTGCCCTAGTTAATCACAGGTTTTATTCTATTTTTTTCTTATAAACAAAAATGTAAAAGCAAAATAAAAGACTGACTGAGATGGTAAGATTAAGCAGTCTGTAAGTAGCCAGTTCCATGCTTAGTGCCATAAGTTGACCAAGACAGTATTTAGGATTTTCAGCACGAAGAGATATTTGCCAGCACATTTCAGACCATCCAGTACAAAGCAACCGTCCTTCTCTTAACTAACCACCAACGAATGCAACCGCCTGCTTGGCTTAGCTAGAGTCTTTCAAGGAGGCCTGCAGAAAATTCCTTGGATGTCCAGATGCCACACCTTTATAAATTAGGCAAAAACCAGGGCAATCATGCCCTTTGTAAATGTGTGTTTCTACATGCATTTGTGTGTGGTGTGTATCCTTTGTTCAGCAATTAAAAACCACTATGCACATTTCTTTTCATATCTGGAACCATTCAGAGGTGAGAAGAGATAAAGAGCTGTTGGAACAGTGGGCAGGAATGGTTTCTTCTGGCTTCCCCAACCACACCAGGTTCCACATCACATACCTGGCTCAGCTCCTCTCAGACACAGAGGGGTCTCCACTTTAGCAACTGAGGGTAAAGGTGAAGTCAAGGTAGGACCTCAAGCAACTGAGCTATCACCCGGAAAATGGGCTTCTAACTGTTAGCAGTCAGGAGGTACTTTTGCTCTTTTGTGTCATTTAAACTTGATAGAAATACTTGAATTCTTGTAATTACAACTTCTTGTAAAAGTTGTAGCTTTGACTTTATCTAGTTTTAACTTTCTTACATCTAATGATTTTTATTTTATCTTCAGACTATTCTACTATTATATTTATTAATATTTTATGACACCTACTTCCTTTGTAAGGCACTCTGGAGTTACAAGAAATTTGTTTGAAATGAGTAAGTTGCCACAGGCTCACTAATAAAAAAAAACAAGGAAAGAAATTCTGTAGAACTAACACCAAAAAGCCTAGTGGAAAACAAGTGCTCAGAATATATTTTGGATAAATAATACTAAAGGCAGATCCGGATGGCAGTTTGTCTACATAGAGTTGTCAGAATATCCCCACACAGCTATGCAAGTTCTCTGCCTATAGAAGCCAACTGATCTAGCTGCTTTTTCAAAACTGTACTCACAATAGTAACCAGTGACTGATAGTTGCTCATACTGAAATACACATTTATGGCCTGTTTTCTGCTTGAAACAATGGGGAAATGCATCCTATACAAAACACACTTGGAGAACCAAACCAATAGCCCACGGAAAGAGGACCTTCGAGGAGGAGGAGACACGCATCATCTGGCAGAGTAGCCTACTCTTACTGGTAGCTGCCAGAATACCAGTGGGGGGGGGGGGTATGTTAAGGATGGCTCTTCTGGGTGGCCTCATGGCTGCTATTCACATTCATGATCTCTTGATCAGTGCAAGCACAAAAAGGGCCTCCTCCCACAGCTTGAGTTATTTTGTTTAATAAAAATCCAATTGTCCAACCAATGAGAAAGTTCAGCTTCTTGGATTTTCCCCAAATGTTCATAAGCTCCCAAGAACTCTTGTTCTCTTCAGCCCAAGCATTGTTCCCTCCTGAAGGCAACTACCTTTGCTACTATGGAAAGGGAATGACTATCGTGGGAGATGAGAGAATGAATCCAACGGAGCTGCAGGTATGGAACCCCAGATTTCCAACCCAACATGTTTAGGGCTGTCTGCTGTTTCCCACAAGAGATAAATACAATGAATCTATGTTTCGTGCAGCGAAAAGGAAAGGATGGCTCATTTCAAGAATGCTCACCATCTGTAATTCTCCTGACTCATATGATTGGATTAATTGAGATCCCATGTAATCTCTGCTACATTTATTTATTTATTTA
>JAEANM010023491.1:0-11356 GCA_017656035.1 Myanophis thanlyinensis
TCAACTCCCAGAATTCCTGAGCCAGCCATTCTGGCTCAGGAATTCTGGGAGTTGAAGTCCACGAGTCATGAAGGAGCAGTAATTGCCCACCCCTGATCCAGGCTGTTCTTTGGTACTTGGAGGGAAATTGTCTTTTAAAGGAATCTGGCATTTTCAGCCTGGTAATCTTCAAGCCAGTTTAGAACCACTCCCGTTAGCAATTTGGACATGGGGTGGGTTGAAAATGGCACAGGGCCAGGCTTTGAAAAAGGCAGCCTGAGTGGCAGGAGCTGGCAACCCAGCCGCTCACACCCAGCTTTCACGGAATTGCACAGGGGATGCCAGAAGGGGTGAACCGTCGATAAACAAGTGAGCCACACGTGGCAGAGAAGCAGGAGGAAATGGATGGGGAAGACCAATTCCTGCAGGTTTATAGATCCAAGCCCAACAGTAAATTGAGGATTGGGGATCTGATGATGGCTTAAGGTCAAGAGGCTTCTGTTAGCCTCTCCAGGGCTGCCGTGTTTAAGTTCCACCCAGTATCTGATGGCATAAGAGTAAACATTTCTTTGCTCTCACAGCTGCGGCACAGCTGTGACTCTCAGGGCACGTTTCTCTTGGCTTTCCAGGGATGGAGGGATGGAGACCAACTTGGAAGGGGGGGGATTTCCTCTTAGGATGCTCTCGATCTCAGGACAGCGAGCAAGGTGAGTTTAGGACAACTCACCATGGCCTGGTGAGCGCGGATGGGTGGGCGCAAAAAGATGGACACGGCTGGGTGGCTGTTGCTGTCCCACCTGGCTGAATGAGCACGGACCACTCACCACTGTGGGACAATTCAAGGATGAAGCAGGAAGTGGAAGAGGTACTTCCATCCCATCTCCCAAAAGCAACATCAGTCCCAGCCAATGGGGTGCAGGGATGGAAACAATTCTCAGGAAGGGGGATCGCACCATGGGACAAACGGGGAGGGGAAGAGGCACAGTTTTCCCTGTGTCTAGTGGGCCAGGGCTGTGTCCCCTGTCCAGTTAGCAGGGCCGATACGATGGTAGCCACTCAGCCACGCCCACCTGGTTGGGGGCAGTTGATGCTGGCTATCCAGCCATTCGGCGGTTCGAATCCCTAGCGCCACATAATGGAGTAAGTTCCCATTACTTGTCCTAGCTTCTGCCAACCTAACAGTCTGAAAGCATGTAAAATATGCAAGTAGAAATATAGGGACCGCCTTGGTGAGAAGGTAACAGTGCTCCGCGTGCCTTTGGTGTTTAGTCATGCCGGCCACGTGACCATGGAATTGTCAGCAGACAGCTCTTCGGCTTAGAAACGGAGATGAGCACCGCCCCCTAGAGTCGGGAATGACGAGCACGTATGTGTGAGGGGAATCGACTTTACCTTTACCATCCAGCCATGCTCACCCTGTGATGGCGCAGTACAGCGACATCCACCCAGTCGTACCCACCCGGTCGTGCCCATTCAACCACAGTGAGTTTTCCCATTCCAAGCAAGGCAGCCACTGCTACCTAAGCAAACTAAGTAACTGGTTCTCGATATTTGGAGATAGACTGTCTGTGAGCAAGGAGGAGATTGTTCCCTGCTAAAAATACAATTCAGGGAGTCCTTGACTTATGACCACCATTCAAAGTTATAACTACTCAAGAAGAACTAAAAGGTTAAAAGGTTAAGAATAAATATTAGTATCAATACTGTGATTATAATTATGTTTCTTACTGTGATTTCTATTAGATTTGTTTTTTAAAAAAAGGCACCCAAATAACATACTATGCATGTAGTTATTAAGTTTTGTTTTCTTCTAATGTAATTTTAAGAAATTGTTTAGCTATATTTGAAAAGGACAGCATCGGGAAAATACACTGTATTTTGTATGGAAATGGAAATTTAAATATAACAAGGAAAAGGGAAAGATGGAAGGAGGGGGGAAGTAGAGCGGAGGGGAATGGAATGGAAGAGGGAGGAAGAGAGGACGATGAGAGAAGAGAAAGAAGGAGACAGAAGAAGGGAAGTAGATAGGGGAAGGGAGAGAGGGATGTGGATGGGAGTAGAGGAGAGGGGAGGAGAAGAGAAAGGAGAGGGGAGAAGAGGGAAGGAAAAAGAGGGAAGGAGAGGAAAGTAGAGAGAGGAAAGAAGAAGGAGAGAGGGAAGGAGAGAGAAGTGAGGGGGAGGAGAGGAGAAGGGAAAGGAAGAAGAGGAATGTGGAGGGGAGAAGGGAAAGGAGGGAAGGAGAAGGAAAGAGATGGAAAGAGGTGAACTGTCACAGTAAAATATTGTTATATAATATATTAAAAGTATTAGTAGGCTGATGAAAGGAAAGAAGTGGAAAGAAAATTGTAGTATGTATAAAGTTAATAGAACGATGTGAGTGACTATTGTAGGGTTATCAAAATTGTCAATCTCAACATTATCATTTGATATCCAAATTAACATCGAGAAATCACATTGTTCACGTATTTAAGGTATGTAATGTGTATATATCTTCAAAAATAAAAACATTTTTTAAAAAAAAGAACTTATGACCCGGTTCCGAAATTACGACAGCCGTCCACCCCATGTGAGCCATGACTGAAACAACCCCCCCCCCAAAAGGAGCCACTATTTTGATTTTTTGTTCTTTATCCTTGGACATGCCTACAGAGAGTTCTGCCTTGCTGGCAATATTTAATGGGGGATGGACAGAGACGCCAAAGCTGCATTTTATCTGGCAATATCTGCATTGAGCAGGGGGTGAATGGGTGAGTAAATGAGGGCCAAAGTCTCTTTTTTAATGGGGCCGTTTGATTGTTCCCTAGGCCGCACCTGAGCTTGCTTTGCCCGGCTTTTTAAAAGCACAATTCAAAAAAAAAAAAGACAAAGGGGGGGGGAGCCACTTTGCAGAACATAACAGTAAATCTTATTGATCCAACAAAACCTTTGTATCTTTTCCCCAGCATTTAATGCTTGCGATTAGCTAATTACAGATATATCAATGGGCCAATTGTAAAGTGGGCCTGTTAAATGTCCAGGATTCTTTGGAATTGAAAAGGTCGGGATCTCTTTTTATTTCTTCTCTTTTTAAATCTGTTTCTCCAGCTTTAATGACCTTAAATAAATTTAAAAAAAAAACCTGAGTTTCTCCCCCTCCCGTCCTCTTCTCTCTGTGGATGTTCTCTTCGCTCAGATGCAGAGCTAGAAAACGGTGGTTCTTCAAAAGCTGTTGGGTGAAGACTTCTGACTGTAGAAATTTAGCATCCATCCCTCTCCTAGAAGAATGAAACATTTTGAGAAATATTTAAAAAAGGCAGGAAAAATATTTCCCCTAAAAGATAAATCAAAATCTTAAAGGAAACAGGTCCCCAGAACCCCAGCTCCCTGCCCCCAGCGGATATTTTGGTGCACATTAAAAAAGACTGGGCCAGCCTATCTACAAGACAAAAGACCTTCAACTCCATGATAATGTACTTCAGGGCAAATCCATTCAGCCACAATAGGAAGTGCACAACAAGCCCCTTCATTGCATCAGCAAGCTTCAATCAAGCCTGGGATTCAGACAGCCTACAAAGTTAGCTATGACCCCCTGGGAGACTGACAATCAATACAATACATGTTCTTGCACAGGAACAGGAAGCTCAAGGGCAAGGCCCAAGAGAGACTATAAATACTCTCTCTCTCTCTCTCAACTCCATGTTGTCAGCTTCCCATGACTTCAAACCCATGCAGTTCTGCTTCATCATTAAACCATCTTTCCAATCAGCCTCCATGTTTCCAGTATCTTTCTCCCGGCTTGGAACTGAACCAGATGGATAAGTCTTCTAACATGACCATTAGCTTGCCCTGAATGGACTACGAAAATCCAAACAAGGATGTTAACCTCTTAACATCACATCCTCAGCCATGATGGACCTCAAACACAGGCCTAGTTATAATTCCTCCTGAACAATGTGTAACTAAGAAAAAAAAATGACTGGGTGGCTTTTGATAGACCTCCAGAAGATGTGAATAGGCAAGGATTTACCAACAAAAAGAATTTTAATTGTTTGGTGCAGAGAACAGGAATATGTTCCTCTATGGCTGGTGAGTTGAAATAATATTGCCTAACAATGAGGATGCTGGTCCTCATTGACCAGAACCAATACAGGTAGTTCTTGACTTACGACCACAATCAAACCCCAAATTTCCATTGCTAAGTAAGACAATTGTGAGTTTTGCTCCATTTTACAAACTTTTTTATCATACAGGTAGTTGTTAAGTGAATCAGGGCAGCTGTTCTGTTAGTAACATGGTTGTTAAGTGACCCTGACTTCCGCATTAACTTTTGTCAGTATATAAGAGTTCATGAGCTGGAATAGGCATAGCAACAAGTCAGCCAATGGGGATTGTTTGGTAACTGAAACATAGTAGTTGCTGTGTGAGCCACAAGAGACAGTCAGGAGCCTAGCATGGCTTAGGTTTTGTGCCAGCTCAAAGTCTGGCATCTCAATGTACTTTCAGGATTATGTTTTCATTGATTAGCTTGAGTACTTCGAATTAAACCTATTGATCCATTGGGCTCTTTACTGAAACATCATTTGGCTGCTGATTTTTCAACTTACGAAGCCTGGAGGAATCACCCCCATAAGTAAAAAAATTGAAAAAAAAGACTCTGATTTGGAGCAAAACGTATAGTAGTGGGAGTTCAGTTATCCACCTTCATGAGGACTAGAGCCTTGTGACTTGAAGACAAAATACAAAATGCAATGAAATATTTGGAGACAAAATACAATAAGTTGTAGACCAAATACATAGCAATGAAAACGAAAAGCCATACATGCTAAATAAGTATAAATAAACTTATAACTTTTTCCTTTAATTCAGGGTTGTCCAAGCTTGGCAACTTTTAAGACCAGTGGACTTCAACTTCCAGAATCCCCCAGCCAGCCATGAGAATTCTGGAAGTTGAAGTCCACAATTCTTAAAGTTGCCAAGCTTAGACAACGCTGCTCTAAATTAAAGCTGGGAATCTTTACTCTACTTACAGAGCAATATCAGCCCTCCCAACAGCCATTGGAAACAGCTTAGGCTTTAAGGGACCGTTTCTATGAACAAGTATAATTAAATTAACTAAAAGATCTCCCCTCCCCTGCTTTCTCCCCGTCTCCCCCATTTCCATTTCATTCTCAGCAGTCTGGAGATCTTAGCAGGTCTCTACGCATATTAACACAGATAGCTCTGCATTTTTCATCCTCTGCCCTGCATTCCCCGAACCTCCCTTAGTCCAAAGACAAAGCTGGAAGCTAATTCAGAATTATAACTGGGTGGAAATGGTTCAGTGCCAGGGGATTCGCCCTGGACAGCCCCCGTGCCAATTTGGGACAATAATCATCTTTCATCCCAACTTCCCTTGTCTCCAGATTTCTTTGCCAGTGTTTTTCAGCCTTTAAGATGTGTTGACAGGAAGGAAGGAAGGAAGGAAGGAAGGAAGGACTATCATCACAATATAGTTAATAAGATTAGAATATTTAGTCAGAGGCTAAGTTTGATCATTACAGTATACCATTTGCCACAGCTTTGGAACCAACTTTAAGAACATTTAGATCTACTTTTCAATGATCTCTGAGTTTATTATTGCCTTGTAGATGTTTCATTACCCTGCTAGGTAACATCACCAGTGTGAAGGAGTGTGGGATTTGCTTCTTGTTTACTACTGGGTGTACTTTTTTCTCTGCAGAGATACAAAGAAGTCAGATATCACATTAGCATTAATTCCTGCCATTTTAATCAGTCACAAAATGTGTGGGAAGCCTAAAATTATCTGATGGGCCATTCAGGGAGATCAATACACAGGAGCAGTCTATCTTACTGGGGCAGACATGGCCTTCAACCTTGCGTCTGAGTTTCTCAGTTGGACAAGGAGGAAAGCAAAATACTGGATTCTAAAGACTTTTCTTCTGAATCCATATTCCACCTTACATTGCCTGAACCACAGAACAGGCTGAGATTTAGCATAGTTTTATTTGTACGTTGTCCGAGTCCAGTCACCGTGGTTGGCAAACCACAGTTTGCTCTGGGCCTAATGCATCCACAGCCAGCTGTGGTTTATTATTATTATCAACATGAAATGAACAAACAAATCATGGTTTATGGCAATGGGTTGATTCCCAGCATTGTTTTTCTAAGTTGGTTGAGCAAGAATTATTTTTCCCTCTTATATTTACACCATAAAAAATTGCCATGTGGGTGGAAGAGTAAAATATAATTACCAGCATTTCAACCATCTCTCTAAAATGCATATTGGTCAGTCATGTTTACAATCTTTCCTTGGTCCTACACAAAGTTAGATTATTGCTGTCCTTGCACAGATAGATTGTGTGTGTGTGTTTGTGCGTGTGCACACATATATACACACATACACAGTCCTGCGGCAGCTATATTGGTCTGCCCTTCTTCCTCTTTGTCAATTCAGTGCACTCCTAGGAACAAATGGGTTTAAACTACTTTAAGTGTTTCAGCAGGGAACAGTCACTAGCTGTATAACAGTGTATTAGCACAGCATTATGAGTGAGGGATCAATCGTAATCCGTTGGTTCAAAAATAGGATTATTTAAAATAAAACACACCAAGGGGAAGAAAAAAAAACCTTCCACCAGCCCCCAAAATGTACTGAGTAAAAGTAGAGGAGAAAGACAATAAAAAAGCATTTTTTCCTCAAAAGAGCAAATATATACTCTGCTGAGGGGGTTCAAGTATGCAAAATGGCGGCTACGATTATGCGATTCAAGATGGTGACTCCAGGATAGACGGACACTAAAAATAAAGGACAAGGAAGAAACACAATATTTTTTAAGAAGTAGAAATGAAAAGATAAAAGATTGCTACTAGATATAAGTTAATAATGAAGGATTATGATTATATATAAATAAGCAATACATTATTATTATTATTATTACTATTATAAACTTTTATTCATTAGACATGTAACTCAGTCAACTGAACATTTTAAAATGTATCACAAATATCATTGATTGGGTTATTATTATTTAAAATTAAAATTATTGATATTATTAATATTATTGCAATTAGTATTGGATTGTATAAGTAAAATAACTCAGACAATGCAATATTCATGAAGCACTTATGTTGGTTTTAAAAAAAAAGATAGTGACTACAATTGTGTGATCGCACAATTTTACAGGAATCACATATGCATCACACATGCAATACAGCTTGCCCTTGAATGATAATCCTTCATTTAGCGACCTCAGTTATAAGTTACCAGTCCTCATACTTCTGACCATCATAGCATCTCCACGGTCACCTGATCAAAATTTGGACATTTGGCAACTGGCTTCTATTTACGACCATTGTAGCATGGTCACCTGATTGTCATTTGCTGCCTTCCCAGCCGTTAAGTGAGTTTTGCCCAATTTTACAACTTTTCTTGCCACGGTTGTTAAGCAAATCATTGCAGTTGATAAGTTAGTAACCCGGTTATTAAGTGACTCTGGCTTCCCCATTGAATTTGATTGCCAAAGGAAAAGATCACATGACCTTGGGACATGGCAACCGTCATAAATATGAATCTGTTGACAAGCGCCTGAATTTTCATCACGTGACTCTGCAATGATCCTTAGCGTGAAAAATGGTCATGATTAGCTTTTTCAGTGCCGTTATAACTTTGAATGGTCACTAAACGAACTGTTGTAAGTCGAGGACCACCAGTACACTGTAAAGTTTTAGCTTCCTCCTAAAAATGGAAAGTCAAAAATATAAGAGTGCGCTAGAAAAAAACCCTCAGTGTTTATATTTAGATGCTTAACAACCTTAGCCAACAAGGTCACAAAATTGGGTGCAACTCACTTAACAACCGCTTTCTTTAACAGTGGAAATTCTGGTCCCTGTATGTAGCAGCAAACCCCCCACTCTCCCTAGCACTGATGACGTTACCTAGTTGGGTAATAAAACATCTCCAGGCAAGCAACCAATTTCAGAGAGCGTCAAGATCCCCATGCAATCAATACACAGGAGAGGGGCTTCCATCACATTCTCAGAGCAGCCATCTTGACTTTTTTGACCCCATGGATGCTGTGGGAGAAACCACCTGAGATATTCCTTTGGGGAAAAACATAGTATAATTCTTTTTGTACTTACACCCATGGAGTGGGCATTGTATTGTTTAATTAATGTGATTAATGTGGATATTAATGTGGGCATTATGACGAAATGAAACTCTCGGCAGGGAAGCAGTCTGTTGATCACCTTGCTTGCCACAGTTGCTAAGTGAATCAATGCAGTTGTTAAGTTAGTAACGATGTTGTTAAGTGAATCCGGGTTCACCGGCTTGTCAGAAAGTCAGCAAAGGGGGATTGTATAACCGTGGGACGCTGCAACCATCATAAATATGAGCCAAGCATCTCAACTCTGATCTTATGACCATGGGGACGCTGCAAAGATCGTAAGGGTGAAAAATGGCCATAAGTCACTTTTTCAGTGATGTAACTTTGAATGGTCACTATACAAAAGGTTGAAATGTGAGGGCTATCTGTATATTTTTCCAGACACAGTCCCAGGTGTGATAGGAGTCTTTCTGGCTGGGAACGATGGGACATGTACTTTAACTGGCAGCACTTGTCATTTTTTTTAAAATTTTGTGTTGTGTGGGCAGTCATGTTTGTAATATTATGTTTTTAACTGTGTTTTAATTAGATGTTTGATACTTTCTAAGCCACCCAGAGTCTTTTATAGAGTTCGGAATCCTTAACAAAGCCTAAAAATTAAATTAAAATAAATAAAATAATCAAAATCCATTCTGAACAGCTGGCTAACTATGTGACAAGCCAAAATAAAAAATAAAAACAAAATAATATAGAACAAAGACTATAGAAACATCCTAAAGTCTCTTTGATAGTTTATATGTGATGTAAAGGAATACATGAGCAAATATATATATATATCTATATATTTAGTTTTGTACAGTTTCTAATTGTTTTAGAATTGATTGCCATCCAGAAACATGGGGCTGAGAGGGCGGCTGTAGAAATTCAATAAATGAATACATTTCATGGAAGGGAATTTGTTTTAGAAATAAAGGAAAGGAAAGAAACTCAGGACAAATTTTCATGGATGGCTTGAGATGTTCTTGCGCTTATGGTTAATTGACTACTTAATGACAAGACAGGCAAAGTGTATAAGTGAACGGTGGAGAATTGTAGATGTCTTATCCTATGTGTGGGCACACATATCTGTTTTTAGTTAAAATTTTATCATAATTTTAATTGTAATTAAGCTACAGTTAAATTAATTGCATTTTAATTTAATTTTTGGTAAAGCCGCTTGGGGAAAACATTTAGTTCTGATGGGTAGCATACGATATTTAAATATGTTTAATTTTTTTAGAACAAAGCCTTTGGGGTCCCATTTTTCTCTTTCCACAAAACCCCTCAATATCCCATTTTGTTACCTGCAAAGAAGATACAGAGATTTGGAAGAAGCTATGGGGCCAGCTGGGATATCTGAAAGCTGGCAGGCTTTTTTTTGGGGGGGGGGGAGGGGGGCGGGAGAAGTTGAATCAATCAATCACATTTGTAGTCCTTGCAGCCTGGGGAATTCTGGGAGTTGAAGTCCACTCACTGTAAAGTTGTTGGCTGAAGAATTCTGGGAGTTGAGCTCCACATATCTTAAAATGGCCAGGTTTGAAATACACGGGTGTGGCGCTTCCCAAACCTGGGTGAATTACCTCAAATTGTGTAAAAACAGTTTTTCGTTGGGTAATGATATATGAACCCAATACCAATCACAATGGGGACATTTAAATGGACTTAACTGTCTTCTACATTTTTAAATACATTACTAAATATATACTTGTACTAAAATAGATTTGAAAATCTCCCAAAGTATTCCCATTGAGATGAAACTCAATGAAATCACCAGTGGTTATTGATTGAAGTGGCATTAAGATCATTCCGTGATACTGGTTTTTATAACACAAGCTAGTTTAATGAAAAAAGAGACTAGGAGTGACATGATAGCAGGGTTCCAATATTTGTGGGGCTGCCACAGAGAAGAGGGAGTCAACCTATTCTCCAAAGCACCTGAAGGAGGAACAAGAAGCAGTGTGTGATGACTCCCCCCCGGGTGCTTCTCCAGAACCTCAACAGATGTCAGCTCAGAGGGGGATGAATCAGTTCTGGGCATGTCAGGAGGGGAGTTGGTCAATGGCGCCAAGCAGCCTTCTGAGAGGCGTTTGGCTGAAGCACAGCTGCAGCACGAGAGCCCTGAGGCTCCAGGTGGGGAAAGCATGTAACTGCACCTGCTCAGCGATGAGGAGGAGGAACTGCCTTCTTCAGCTGATCCACGCAGGGCAGAGAAAAGGCAGGAGCAGCGAAGGTCAGCCAGATTATCCGCAAGGAGGCAGCTTAACCCCTCTTGATGGGCTGCCCCAGACGCTTGCTATTTAGCACAGCAGACAGAGGGAGGCGAAGTTGGGAACAAGGTATTTGTTTCCTAGCTTTGTGTTCTTGCCTTGAACTCCGGATTGTGGGCCTTCAGTGGTTGCCTTTGTCTTGGCTTGCCTTTGTCTAGAGTTTGGACTCCCCTTTGCCTTGAAGACTAGGGTTGGCTTCATTTGAGTAGCCCGCGGAACTCACTGGGGTTGAGCTGGTGCCGGCACAGGGAATTGCTGGGGAATATCAATTCAGGCTTGAAAACCTTAGTAAAGACTCTTTATGCCCATGATGTGTTTGTATGTGTGAGACAGCACACAGTGGACGGAAACTGATCAAGGAGAGAAGCAACCTAGAACTAAGGAGAAATTTCCCGACAGTGAGAACAATTAATCGGTGGCACAACTTGCCTCCAGAAGTTGTGAATGCTCCAACACTGGAAGTTTTTAAGAAGAGATTGGACAGCCATTTTGTCTGAAATGGTATAGAATTCCTGCTTCACCAGGGAATTGGACTAGAAAACCTCTCAGGTACCATCCAACTCTGTTATTCCTTCTGGTATTGGTGATCTTACAGCATAGAACATAGAATATCAGAGTTGGAAGGGACCTTGGAGGTCTTCTAGTCCAACCCTCTCCCCACTTGAGGAGGCCTATACCATTTCAGACAGGGAGGTGTCCAGTCTCTTCTAAAAAGCCTCCAGCGATGGAGCACCTACAACCTCTGGAGGCTCTGAAGTTGTTCCATGGATTAATTGTTCTCACTGTCAGGAAATGTCTCCTTAGTTCGAGATTGCTTATCTCCTTGATTAATTTCTATCTGTTACTTCTTATTCTACCCTCAGGTGCTTTGGAAAATAAGTTGACCTCCTCTTCTTTGTGGCAACCTCTGAGAAACTTCTATTCCTGCACTGTAGAGAGCATCCTGACGGGCAACATCACAACCTGGTTTGGGAACAGTACCATGCA
>JAEANM010023492.1:0-11356 GCA_017656035.1 Myanophis thanlyinensis
ACAGACATACATATATATATATATATAATGCTCCATAATGCTTTGCAAGTTTACAAATGTCAGCATTACCCACAACAATCAAGATCCTCATTTTACTGACCTTGGAAGGATGAAAGGCTGAGTCACCTTTGAGCCAGACAGGATCGAACTCCAGGCTGTGGGCAGAGTTAGCCTGCAATACTGCATTCTAAGCATTGTGACACTACAGCTCCTCTAAGGAGAAAATATGATGGAGCAAATTCATCCTGGCCCTTCATGGCAATTATATTAGAGATATCTTTGGTTCTAGTTTGGTATTCTCAGTACAAGTCTGAAGATAAAGAATAACAGTTAGGAAATCATTACTTTGCCCAAATACTGCAGCAAAACAATATTTTTTTAAAAATGCAAACTTTTAATAACCTCAGCATCTACAATAGTCAACACTGTCATGATGGCCTGCACATGTTCTTTTCTTGAAAACCATTGGATGTGGTTCCAAATGGATGTTATAATTTCTCTGCCAGTCCTCTTGACTTACTTTATATATATATCATCCTAATAAATAATGTCTTCTTTAGCTTTTCTACAATAACATGTATTGCAACTTTCACATCCTTGGAAATCTTGCAGATTCCTTGCAAGATGGCTAGGTCTCGACCTGCACAGTTTCTGCCCATGGTTGATTTCTAAATATAATATAAAGGAAAAATGGTTCCAATCCCTATTTTGTCTTACTACAGTGCCAATATGAATCTCTCTACTGTATTTTATCATAAGTGACCACTTTCACTTCAAATGTACTCTTACTATTTCTTAAATGATTGAAAGATGTCAGAAACTCTTTTGTTAGCCCAAATCCTACCCAACTGAAAGATTTCATGCAATTTTGTCTCAACCTGGTTGTGGAGAGTAAAAAAATGCTTCTCATTTATAAGAACCTGATGGGAAATATCTAGTTTTGCAATTTCATTGACCAATAAAAAAAAATGAATAACCTGGTGTTCCATTCTAGAAGCCTTATTAAAATGCATTTGAAGGAGCAAATGAAAGCATATGGGAATAATAATGAAAAAGAAAGAGGAAGAAATTCTGAGCAAAAAACAAGACAGAAAAATAAACTAGGCTTTTTTAATACTGGAAAAGTATCTTATGTTTATGCTTGGAAAGTTCAATAGTATGAGAAATGGCTGTGGGTCATTTCTGGAACTTTATCACGTTTACAAAGAACACCAATTTCAATCTTGAATGAAAATGTTTCATTATATGTAGGAACTGTGCACATGAACACTTCCAGGAATGAGAAAGTGCGAGTAAGAAAAGAAAATGCAAGTTCATTCCTGGTTGCTAGCAGCATACCAAGTATTTTTTTAGTGGTCTAAAGCAGGCAATATAGTAATTATGAAAACCTGTTGGATTACACTGTTATACTCAACCAAAGAGTTAACAGCAAGTAAATAGAACTGATTTCAAAGGCTGCAAATGAGTTCCAATTCTCCAAACTGAATGCCATACACAAACACCTATCCAGAGGAGTCCAAGGTCAAGATAGGGTTTTCAGTAAGACAGATTGTCAGAGTTTGCAGCAGTAATCACATTCAGAAGCACACACAAATAACTAAACTCAGCAGGATCCAATAACTTCTCTTTATATATAATATTACATACAAAGTAAATATACCGAGAGGCAGGCCTTTTCAACATGGTAGCAAATGCATGCAGAGGACAGGAGTTTAGAATTTCAGTTTCAGTTCAGAGCAGCAGCATGCACAGACTTATTTCAGTTTCAAAGCTCAGCACAGACTCAGAGCTGCAGAGCTAAGCCACACCCAGGCTCCAGACTGTCCCAGTCCCCATTGGCTGACCTTGTTACTATGCCTAGTCCAGTTTATGAATATATCTGACACAGATTTATGGACAAATGGGAACTGAACAATATGACCAACACTCTGGTTGTCTACAACAGGCTTTTTCAGCTACAGAATCTGTTCATTAAAAAACAATTCCTTGCATTCTTGCCCAAGAGGTGAAACTCTAGTAATCAAATATTGACTGTTCAAGTGAAAAAAATACCTTTAGTTTTCCATGGAATCCTAGGAAATTTCTGTGGAACCTTAGTTTGAAAAATCATGATCTATAATACTGGGCACCAGGAAAATCAACACTTGGAATTTTCACTACTATGATTTTTCAGGGTTGTCTGTGGTCCTCTGAAACTCTTGAGTTCTTCATTTTTAAACCAGAATTTTAGTAAAGGAATTAATCATCCTATCAATCAAAATTTGCAGTTACTATGCAGTGATGATTCGTTCAACAATCCAGTAATCTCTTGCCCTTGTTTTCTCTTTAAATCTATAGGACTGACATTCTATTTAATAGAACATCAAGCCAATTACAACTTCATCACTAGACCCCGTAATTACATGCACTACACAGATATCTGAAAAGCTTTCCTTTATTTCTGTGATTGACAGCAAGACATCTGATGGAATTTAGAGGTAAGAGGTCTCTTCTCAAATGATTTTTCTAAGGGGGAGAACGAAACTGAACGTACTGAAATAGTAGGCAATCATCTCCTTGAATGACTAGATTTACATCATTTGCAAAAGGTCTAAAAATGTGCTATAAATATCTTCATCTGTCTTTTGGATTTGTTCTTGTTGCTTGGAAGTCAAAGGGAGTTTTGGTTTTTGGTTTTGGTTTTGAAAAAGCAAATATTTCAATACAGCATAGACTATACAGTAAATGATGTCAAATGTGTTCTCTGCACACTTGGTTTGATTTGTAAATTGCATTTTGTTCAGATTGCATGTGAAAAACAATCAATTATATCAACTTAATACATGTTCTTAGAGCTTGCCGTTGAAAGCTGCCTTCAATTATCACCTGTTTTAGCTGCATAGAAGGCCACATTAATTTCCTTTTTTTCCTAGTGCTTTTTCTCAAATGAAACCAAGCAATCATGTTTCCAACCAACCCAAAAAAATTATGGGCTGGGTTCCTTATTATGCACATTATTCTTTCTCAGTTTAAAAAAAACTTTTATAAATGTGTTAATTCTTGCGGAATCATTGGCATTTGAAATAACTAATGGGGAAGTGAAAGGAGATTTAGTGGTTGGATCTGCCCATTCTGAGCTATGGTACAATTCGTTCAGTTCTGGCCTACTGCAGTTAATAAACTCAACCAACAGAATTTTTAAAGCATATTTTATATGAGTATGATATGCAAATTCAGTCGCTAAATATTTCTTCAAGTAGATCCATTAAAAGGTGAGAAAAATCTCAGCGTTTTCAGTAATAAAAGAGCAAATTTTAGAGGAAAATACTGAAGAGTAGGATCCACAAAGCAACCAAGGATTACACATATTGGTGAACACAATGCTGGCTGACTACTATAGGACTACCAGAACTGAACTACAAAATTCGAAGACTAGAAGCCAGCAAGGGGTTGATTTATTCTGTTTCTCCTGGTTGTCATCCAGTTATTGTTTGTATTGTTACTGATGAAATCTGGTATCCCCAAACAGAAGGAAGAGAAGATAGAATGAATAAACTGTCAGAGTTTGCCGCAGCAATCACATTCAGAAGCACACACAAGTAACTGATTCAGCAGGATTCCATTATATACAAGAAACTTATCTTTACATGTATAACATGAATTAAGTATACAATGCAAAAAGCAGTTTTTTTCCAATGTGGTAGCAAGTACAAGCAAACACAAGCAGAAGAGAGGAATTTCAGTTTCAGAGCTCAGCACAGCATGAAGCCCTGCCCAGGCTCCTTGCTGTTTCAGTCAAATACTGTTTCAGTTTCCAAACAACCCTCGTTGGCTGACTTAGTTGCCATTTCTCTTCATTGGCTGACCTTGTTACCATGTCTCTTACAAGTCATGAACTCTCGTATGCTGACATAAACATGTAAGAATATTGAACAAAAAAACAATACATACAAAAACATTTTGTTGGAGGTCACACACATATATGTAAGTATTCCTCAACATGAAACCAATCTTATATGCTTCTTGGTTTTAACTTAAAGAGTCATTGTTTTTTTTTTAAAGATCTGAAGACTGCTTTTCAGAACAATTATTGGGCTTTCTATCCACAAGATCCAATATATCAGCATTTTATTTAAGATCTCCAACTTGATCCCACCACATTTTGAAAGTAAGATAAATAATAACTGGAGAGGACACATTTTCTGTGATCTCAACTAAATTATGGGCCTTTTGTCTTTTTTTTCCTCGTAGCAGCTAGATTTCAGAAGGTAGCTTTTAATTAATCCCCAGTGTCTTCCATGAGATATATTCCTGGATTAGAATGCATTGAATTACATCTGAAGAGTGTTAGTGAATAATTATTGTGTAATCCTATGCAAGATTCATCAGAAAAATCACTCAACAGTATTTACTTTGGATGCTGCACTGCTATATATCATTCTTCCTCCACTAAGGCTCCTTCACATATGTTGAAATAGCAATTTCCAGAATTCACAGCAGGATTTAACCTTCAGAGTGAACATCATTAAATTAATTGGGATTATTCATTGTACTGCTTTAATGCTACTTTCGTGTACTTTAATTCTTGTTCCAATTTTCCCCCCTTTTAAATTATTTGTGGCTTTAATATTGTTATGGACCTCTTTGCATGCCACAAAATTTAAAAACTAGAAATACCAATATTCTAAAAATACTTTCCATTTGCTCCTAGATATAGCAAGAACCAATGAAACTCCAAGAGGTGAAAGTCTGTAGAGATTTTCAGTCATCCAGGTCATGGTTGTTCCAAAGGTGCTTTTTTTAAGGAGGCAACTGGACTTTCTTGGTTTTTTTTTTCTTTTGAAGATGTTTTGCTTCTCATCCAAGAAGCTTCATTAGCTCTGATAGGATAGTGGGGAATGGAAGGATTTATATTCCTTGCAAACAGCTGATCATTTGCATCTTTTTAGAGGATCATCCTCCAAGTGCTTCAACTACCCTCTAAACAGATGCAAATGACCAGCTGTCTGCAAGGAATACAAATCCTCCCATTCCCCTTCAGTCAGAGCTGAAGAAGCATCTTGGATGAGAAGCGAAATGTCTTCAAAAGGAAAAAAAACAAGAAAGTCCAGTTGCCTCCTGATAAAAGCAGCTTTGGTCCAAGAGGTGAAAGATAACATTTCACATGGAAACAACTTGGAAGAAATCCATTGTAAAGTGATATCAAAAGGCACGCAGTTGAAGTATACCATCTTAATAGATAAATCCCAAAAATGGTAATGAAAAGAACTAGGCAATAAAGCAATATTCATGATACCACACAATTATTCAGCAGGTACTTGGCACTGTTGCATTATAAAGTGACCTTTCCAATAATTCATCATTGTACTGCATAAAAGTTCAATTGCATTAATTCTCTCAATAGCAATTCTTTTTACCCAAGGAGTTTTGAAATACTTGCTGAATTAATGTCCCAAATAATCTTACCTCATTGTCACTCATAGATCATGATAGTTGAGATGCAACTCATTGCAGTACTTATAGAGGACAGATTCTTCTTCATTTTGGACTTGATTCTGTATCTCTAGATATCTCATCTTTCTTCATTAAAACTAATACAGTGAATAACTATAACATCTTATGAGTTGCTTTTGTTTCTTTCTTAATAAATTCTTTAATATTCTTTTTTGTTGTTATTGTTGTTTTTCTTGTTTCTTTTTTGTCTTTTTAAAACTAACCAGATATAATAAATGCAGTGTTGAATTTGTCCAAACTACTAGGGAAACATATATAGGTTCTAACATTTCCAACACAGTATGTATCTTCTATCTAATTATTTTGACTTCAGATTCTATTGTACTGTTCTAACAATGACAGATCACATGCCTCCAAATTAATATACCCCGGGAGAAAAAATCTAACTTAGAGCATACATTGATGCCAATTTAGACGGTAGCATCTAACCAGCCTTGGTCAATTTCCAAAAGTTAAGAGCTGTTACATCACCAGAAATCCCAGACTTTCAGGCAGGACAGGGAAATCATACAAGTATCCTGGAAGAAGTTAATGGCAAATATATCTATATGGTACCAAGAACTCTAAGTAGACATATTTATAAAATCACCCAAAGTCAAGGTTGACTCAAAGAGATTTTATTATATATCCAGCTGACAAGACTGAATAGAAAAGTAATGCTATGGTCATGGCATATGGAGCAATAAAAATATTGATTCAGAATGCAACAACTGTAAAAAAAGACAAATTCAGTGTTAAAGACCATTAGAAAAGAGCTGGACAAAGTAATAGAACAATGCCTTTGTACAAATTTATAAAGCAATAGAACATGGAATAAATATAGGTTTGCAGCCCCTACAATTCTAGTTGCTGTTAAAAATAAAACCTAAAGAAAGTGCAACAAAGGGCAGGCAGAATTATCAGGGACTGGAAAATAATTGCAGTTTATACAAAAAGGCAAAAGTAAGGGTTTTCTAGCTGAGTGAAAAGATAAATATGAAAGGACATGATGAAGGTCTACAAAATTGTGTACAATGAGGATTTATTTTTAGGTGATATATTGAATCATTAGCCAGTTCCCAGTAAGCCAGCAATAAGTTTCCACTAATGTTTGAATCCAGGCATGTACTTGTAAGATATTAATAACAACAAAATTCCTTTCTTCAATATCACCAGTTAAGACATTAATGACCATTATGTTTATGTTAAAATTGTTCTTAATTGTTTCATGGCTCAATTGCAATAACTAGGAAAAACAGCAGAAGTAACGATTTATCTACTTCATAGGTTTCCTAGAGACATTTATAGACTTCCTTATCATTCATGTATTTAGTTCCTAGTTTTGTCCAATTTTTGTTAATGTTAATGCATTTATATTGGCGTTTTTTATTTATGTTTCCTGATCACAATCAATACTTACTTCTAATAAAACCATATCTTTATTGCACCCAAAAATTAGTGAACTCCTCAAAAGGACAAATTCATAACTTCTAGTCAATGTTAATGTTGACTTAATCATGTCCTAAAATATGCAATCAAGACCAGCAGTGACATTTATTTTGTTTAATACACCCTCAACCTATTTTAATTTCCCATATTCAAAATATGTTTCAGTAATTATACCAACTGAGGCTTTCTATTTATAGAACAATTTAATTAAAATATGATCTCCAAAGTTAGTTCGGTGCTTTGAATTTCCCTACATATTTAAGTTTATTGGGAATTGACTTTAATGGACAAAAAATAATGAAGAAAAATATTAGGTTAACCTCTCATCAGAGGACATGATAGAGCTCAAATATGAGGTCCTGTTCAAATTATTAACATTTTTTATTTATTAAATTTGTTGGTTGCCAATCTTGCCATGATAAACATGGGATATTTGAAAACAATTGGTCAGTTATTTAAAACTAACTCTTGTAAATTCTTCAGGATTAGTACCACTTTTCATTGTACACTAAATATAAAAAACTATGAATATGCAAACCGGAAAGTAATACTTTTGGATTACAAGCTAGTTTGTTGCTTATTTGTTCCATTAGCTTCTTTAATTTTGATTGATTGATTGTTTGATTAATTGATTGATTATGTGACATCAGATAATTGTCAACTCCTAATGATTTTATGAATAGACTTTCTCCATTATGATCTATCTCCAGCCAGGCAATTCAAGTCTTCCAATTATATACCTATCATTACTGTATCTAAGTTTCATCTTGTGCTGGTATTTCCTTCATCTTTCCCAACATTATAGACTATTCAAGGGAGCTGCAATTTAGAAAAATGTGTCTCAAATATTATAACTTTGAATCTGTCCATTTGTTTATTTTTTTTAGTTGTCCTTAATATTCTCAAGAGTCTATTCCTGTTCCAAATTCAAAGCATTAATAGTCAACATTAATTCAGCTTCTTCAAAATCCAGCTTTCATTTCCATAGAGTACCATAGAAAAACCATTGCCTGTACCATTCTAAGCTCTAATTTTCCAAAAATATCATTGTTAATTTATAAAATGCCAGCCTGTGTATTTCTTGACTGCTAGATCCTTTCAGTTGAGAATTGATCCTAAAAGGCAGAAGCTATCCACAACTTCCAATATCTTCATTGTTGATTCTAAAGCTTGTTGCTTTAGCTGTTATCATTAATTTGGTCTTCTTTCTATTTAACCTTAATTCTGTGCTTCTTGACTTTCATTAATAAGCTTCCAAACCATTTTTATTTTCATTTATCAGAGTAATGTCATCTGCATTAGTACCAGTAAGACCTTAAAAAGATATATGTATACCAGAAGGGAGTCCTTTGTTCAGTCAGTCTGTGCATCCCCAACACAGATTATTGTGTAATGAAGGGAACCAATAGAAAGTCAAGGGTATTTGAAAAGCAACATTTATCACAGAAACAGGTTGATTAATGAAGCAGATACAGAGCAGGTGGCTATCTGAAAAACTGCATTGTTCAAGTGTAGCCTGATAGATAAACAATGTTGCCTTTAATAATCACAGGCACTATTGGTAGATCATTCTAAGCGTTTCAGTTGAACATAAAGGAATTTAAATTGCAAGAATTGAACTATTAAGTATTTTCTAATTTGTTATTATTAATTTGGGATGTTTATTGAAATATGAATTCCTCTCCAAGAGAATACTGGGATGGTCAGTAACTGACTGTATTGTTTAAAATTCCACTAGTAAAGTGGTTAACACTGAATGCCTTTAGTAGCAGAGAATAGAGCTAGAAATAGGGAGAGGGTATTAGGAATCTAGTTATCAGCTAGAGTAAATTTAGCCCTTGCAACTATTTTTATTGAAAAGTTGATAGGATGCACCAATTTATCTTCAGGAGAAAGTGCTGTAGGTTAATCAAAACAAAATCAGAAAATGGCCAAAAGATTGTAAATAGTGGTCACATGACCACAGGATGCCGCAACTGGTTGTAAATGCCAACCAGTTGCCAAGCATCCAAAATGTGCTCATGAGACCACAGGAAGGGTAACATTGGCCATCGTAGCTTCAAGGATGGATTGAAGCTTTTTTGAGGTCCATCATAACTTTGGCTGTAAGTCAAGGACTGCTTGCATTGGAGTAGTACTGAATCCATAGCATATATTCCTGTCCTTATCCACGGAGAAATTTGAGTTGTGTGAGTTGTATTCCAAGGATATTTTATACACAGGTGAATCCATGATCACAAATCACCTTATGGGATTGTTTGTTTGTAACGGGGTAGGAGAGAAAGGTGGGGGGGGGAGCAAAGTACTACCTGACAATTAGAACAATTAATCAGTGGAACAACTTGCCTCCAGAAGTTGTAAATACTCCAACACTGGAAGTTTTTAAGAAGAGATTGGACAACCATTTGTCCGAAGTGGTGTGGGTTTTCTTGCCTAAACAGGGGGTTGGATAGAAGACTTCCAAGGTTCTCTCCAACTCTGTTATTCTAATCTGTTCTACTACTTTTCAGAAAAAAATATGTACAGAGAGATATGGAATATCAGCATATTCAGAGATAAGATCAACACTTTTCTTGGATGCCAGACGCTGGTCATTACTCACCTAAACTAATCTCTGTTTATTATGTCCTGATCATAGGAAACCTCCATTAAGTCTTCATAATCTTCTAGAGCTTTTTCCCTTTTACATTTCAATATCGAGAGCAAGATAGATTTTGTCCTTAAACATAGGAAATTTGGAAATCACACACTAGACAGTATCTTTCCCTTTCTTAAGGAATAAATTGTATCTGCAACTTCCTGCATTTAGAATCCTAGAAGTGTCTCTGAAAATGCCTAAGGTTAAAAATATGAATTCAGTCATATCTAAGCATTTGCCAAAGTGCATAATCATGTTGATTCTGTGAGGTTAAACACACTTCTGATTTTGGTGCATTTAGCAGAAATAGGTTATCATGGTTAAATTTCACCTGAATGTATAGAATTAAGAATAGAAGGAGTTCCTGGTGGGATTCAGTAGTATAGTTTGTGATTTTTGTGTATAATCTTGCAACCCTCTATACAATTGTGCATCTTTTCATTCACATACAGTATCTAGTTAAGATTGCAGAGTAAATTTGCAATTTTTAATCCCTTATATTTTCAGAATAGTTAAATATTTATTACATGGGGGAAATGCATAATATTTTATTGCTTTTTATAAAGACAAGTTGTTGAGTTTTAGTAAAAAGGCTTATGCGTGTTTTCTGAGTACATAAACAAGACACGAGTACATGGCAAATTAACATAATTATATGCATGTGAACCTGCTGTGTTGACATTCTTCCTGTTAACCTGCTGGTGGATCAAATGTTCAGCATAATTTTCATTCTACAGCAAAGGAATCTTTAATCTATTACAAATTCAAAGTATTGAAGTTATAGTCTATTATAAGACAAAGCGTGCACTTGCCAACTTTCAGTTTTGAAAGCTTCCCATGTTCTTTGCCCCTGCTGGTTGATGAAAATGTTATTTTTAATTGGTTGGTTGCTTTTATCACCACTGTGTAAAATCTCACTGTAGAAAATCAAATGAAGTTATATCAATAATTGATTTATGATAGATAAGAGTAACCACTGTTCTTTGAGTGCAGGCAAAATGGCTATATTTACAAAACACATTTAACCAGGCCAAATAAAAAAAACCTGGCAGATTAAGCTTGGTTAATATTTAGTGGCTAAGCAATGTATGTGATCTCATTTTGTTTGGTTAATTTACGGTCTGAAGTATGATATGAACACAGAAAAAAATGAATTAATTTAATACCCTGGCTAAGTTGTGTTGCCTAAATGCAGCAAGGAACCATTGCAATTAATTAGAACAAAGGTCTAATTTCAGGTATGCCAATGGCATATAATGGCATGTAAAATGGTAGCATGTAAAATGCCCAAGACTCTCAACTGCTTGTTCCTGTTATGATAAAATAAAATTTTATTTTATTTTATAGAATGCATTAAACTCCAAAATACTATTTGCACAACAGTCTAAGCTGCCCACCTCAAAAAACAAATAAAAAGCAAGGTTAGGATGAATCGGTTTGACCATGTTACAGTATGTAGATAAATCTAGTGTGTCCTAAGTGTGTTCTAGAAATACATATTTATGGAAGTTTAAGGGGCTTAATGGTCAAGTTATGAAAGTTCAATTTTAAAAAGTAGACATCAACAATCGCTTATGAAGAAATCAGTGATTATGAACCTCATTCATCTGAGCATCTTCTTAGAAATGATGGAGACCCATTGTATGAAGTATGAAGGTAACTTCAAACTCTGATGAAACCTATTCTGGGGTGAAGCAAAATGACTCTGCAGAGGAATGCCGATTTTCACGGGTGTAGGTATGCAGGTCTAGGTCTTTTCGGGTCTTTTCCCGTGTAAGTTTCAGAGTCTTTTTGCAA
>JAEANM010023493.1:0-11355 GCA_017656035.1 Myanophis thanlyinensis
TTGCGTAAGCATTTCACTGCATATCGTACTATGTATGACTGTGTATGTGACCAATAAATTTGAAATTGAAATTGAAAGAAGGGGTAGTGTTTTAATGATACAAGTGCTATCTTGAGTTTATTGACTGCTTCCCTCAAAATATAAACTTGAGAAAAATACAAAAAAATATACAGACTGAACCTAGATTTAAAACAAAAATCCTTGAACCTCAGAAAATCTTGCCCACTTATGTGACACAGCACCAAGCATTTTGTGTCATCATCCTGGGCATTGCGTTTTCCTTCAAACAAAAATTTTGTTATATGTCATTCCTGCTCCAAAAAGTATGCCCAATCCTTGATTTAATGGCATAGATAAAAAAAAACCCTCACTGAAACATTTGTTACAGTGCCAGTTCCAGGTTTTGAGCGACCTTAGGGAAGATCAATGCTTGGCCAAATTGGGGCACTGACATTCATAGGAATCTTTCTTCTTGTTAAAGAGTGATGTTGTTTCTTTTGCACCTTCTAGTTATTAATATTCATTTAGAGGGAAGGAAGACTAGGAGAGTGTTCCTGTTTCCTGTGAGTAGATGTACCAGCTCTTTTAAAGAAGGTTTTTTTTTCCCTTTTTTATAATCCAGAAATCCCTTAATTCAGGATAGAGTCAGGGCAACTAAACGGAGCTGAGTGTTTACTATCCGGATGCCCTTCCTGACACTTAGATGGAGTTCACAGCACATATTCTCTTTGTGCCTTGAGAGAAATATCTGCTGCTATCTAGGGTTGAACTTTCAACCTTCTGAATGGAAGGTGAGAATCTTCACCACTAGGCCCCACGCCACTCTTTTAAAAAATAATTGGATAAAAATAAGAGTTGCTCCAAAGGAAAGAGGGCTCAACTCCCTTCTGCCTTTTTTTAATTTTTTGACTAGCTTGCTGGCAGTGTAACAGCTCTCCCATTTCTTCTTGTTTCTTAACACACAGTGATCTCTAAGAACTCTTCTCTTCCTTTTCCCTCCCAATAAATGCTCAGAGGGGGACAACTGTTTGCTAAAAAAAGAAGGAAGAACACTTTCATAATAAGGTGCAGGAATCAGAAGTCAAAAGGGCAAGCCCTGCCTTTTTCTTCAATAATAGAACTTGCAAAGAATCCTTCCCCTGTTCAACAAGGATCTCTAAAGAGATGATCTCTATTAAGGAAAGACTACCATTCACAGACTTCTCATAATCCCTAAGTAGCGGTAGGCAAGCCAGCTGGGGAAGCCTGCCCTTGCATCAAGAAAACAGATGACATTGTTATCTCAGAAGAAAAGTGCTTTTGCTTGGCTTGTCCTTATTTTTAGTAAAGCTGCAATGCAATAACACACTATCAGCAGCTGCTTGTGGGTCTTCCACATTGATTTTATTTCCACGTCAGGGAGAAGTGCCAAAGTGCAGATGTTATGCCAGTTAAGAAGAGTTCTGAAAATATTTTCCATTTGGCCATTTCTCTCTCCTTGGTTTGTTGTTTTGAAAAAAGGAATCTTCAAGTTTCTAATATTTTTTGAAAAATACTGCTAAATTGGATCAGAGGGTTTTTTTTTTAAGTGAAGTAGTGGCATGACATTGAAAAACCCCACATGGCTACCATAAGAATTATTATGAAAGTTGCAGATTGCAACTGATATTAGGCATCCCATTTCCATGGTAGGAAAATATTCAAAGGGAAATGTACAAGAATTAAGATGGGCTTGCAAATAATGGATTGTACGTAATTTTTAAATACATATGTATGTTTAATAATAATGCAGTTAGAATGTAAAGGATTTATATTTCCTTTAATGCCCATGTTTTTTTAACAGAGACTTCAGCATGGGATGCAGAAAATATACTAATAAAATATGTGTAAAGACAATTCAGCATCACAATAAACTGCTTTTCAAAAATGGACTGGACAGCCATTTGACCAGGATAGTATAAGATCTTCTGGCATGAGCAAGGACTTAGATTAGAAGATCTCCAAGATCCCTTCCAGACCTATGATTCTGTGCTCTAAGTCAGCATGCTTGGAAGAAGTAGATATTATAACAAAGTATGTGGCTCCGAAGAACCATAGGTATGGTAGAGGGAAGGCCTGTGAGAGGAAAAATCTAGAACCATTTGAGAGGGAGTTTAATTAGGAGAAATTTATTTTTCTATTCATTATTCTTTCTTGTCATTGTCCTCATTTGAAAAGTTAAATAAGACTCCTAAATTCTAGAGAATTTGTGTAAATCTGTCCTGCTCTCTGAGACTTTAAAACATATTCCACTTTGAAGTTATTATTCTCAGTCACAAACTGCCCATTCCCTCAGTCACAAGCTGCCCATTCTCTAAGGCTCCAAAATCAATCTTCTCAAACCTAGTGTCCTCCAGATTCCAAGGCCAAGAAGACCTTATTAGCTGAATATCTTAAGAGTTCCCATTTGGAAAAAACTATTTTAGGGCATAGAATGCACTCAGACGTAATAGCACAGAGCAAGGTGTAGGAAGCTGAAATGTAAGGGGGAGTTAAAGAGGTCATCAGTTTAGAGTTACTGATTGCCACAAATGATTTAAGTCCAGTCTGCTATGAATTTTGTTGACCTTTATTTAGTACCAAATTAGCTTTGAGCAATAGTTAACTAGTTTCTGGCATATAGGTAGCAATAATAAATTCTTCTTAGCTTTGAACTCAACAAATGTTCTGGTTATTTGTATTGGACACTAGGTGATGAAGCAGTTTTCTTATTCAGGATCACTGAGGTTGGTACTAGCTTGTTAACTAAAAATCTAGTGGGAGAGAAATATAAATTTACTAGTCTTATATTTGAAAGACATTTTAATATATTTTCAGTCAGTGCAATGTATTTCTTAATGAGGTTTATAACATTATTTTATCTGTTTGTAATTTCCTTGTTAGTTCCTTTGAGTGCTTTTTAAATAGAAAGTGGTATAAATATTTTAAATAATACACTCTCATGCATCGTAACAGAATATAGCTGTAGGGATATTATAACAAGAATGTGTACTTTACAAAAAATATGAATGAAGAATTTAAAACTATACCCATGTCTTTCATAATTTACATCTGTTGCCAGACACCTTCAATATATTTGAGTTCTCTTGCTTTAGGTTAGGATGTGAATGTATTCCATTAACAGTTTTTTTCTGTTATACCTGTCATAATTTAGTAGTATTCTTTAGCAACAAGTGAAGAATTTTTGCTGAAAGCTACGCTTTATTTACAGTTGAACAAATCAATCAGTTTGGAGTTCACATGATTGTTTATTCATTTGTCCATTCTGTCCTCTTTTTTTGTGTGTGCAATTTTTTTCAATATCTGTATAAAACATATTTTAGTGAATATTTTTAAACAATTTCCTACTGAATTAATGTATGTTTCAAGATATATCTTCTCACAAAATATACATTGCTGGATCTTAGTATTCACCAAGGTCAAATTTTGCAAGTATCTTTAAAAAGAATATTGAAGCATATGTAGTTTTTGTTACAGTATACTTTCAAAGTATTTTGTCTTGTGATAGTGGGTGGGCTACATTTGTAGGAAGAAAATTGCAGTGGTCTTTTGATCTTGGAAAGGGAGGTAGGTGGTTGTTATCCAACCTCTAGAACAGGTCAAAGTTCACATAATAATGTAAATTTAAAAGAATCAATTACTGTAAATGAATAGATTTGTGTAAATCCCAATTCATGTGTTATTAAATAGAATATTCAACATATGAGCTCTCCAGATAATTTCTGCAATAGATAACTTCACTTAAATTATGTTAACTTTCTATAGGCATAAATTCAGCATTACTACTTATAGGAGTAATATATGTTTGTAGACAGTCCAGGCTTATACACTCCACAGGGTTTTCTCCAGCAGTTTATACCTAACTCACAGTCATGCCTGCAGGTAAGCAGATTTCCCAGGAAGAAAACAGGGATGGGGTTATAAACTTTAATAATGTCTGAAAGGGGCTTATATCATCTAGGGATATATATTGTATATCTGTCTAAATCTGATCCATTTCAGCACCATTTAATTTTGCTTTTTTTCTGCTTTTTAAACAGCTGGAAAATCCACATTCATTGTCATTTGCATCTTTTAAGATATTTGAAATGTTGTATGCAATATACTGTATGTCACAGAGAGTAACATATGTTGGTAGAAACCATTTCTGCTGTCCCTTTAGTTTGATGGATCACATTGTTCCTGTTCCTTTGAAAGCTATAGCAGTTTTCCTTTATATTCCTATCTGGTGAGCTTTCTGAATCTGTAGATACTGTTGGAAACAGTATACTAGACCAGATGGACTCTGAGTGAGTCAAAACAATAACTGCTTTTCTGTTTTATGGAAGATACAGCTATTTTTGAGGACAATAATTGAAAGTATGAAAAAAGCAAGAGAAATAACATTAAGGCATAATGGAACAGACGTGACACAGAGACATAATCATTATTGAGATGGCCGCATAAAGTAGAGACATACTTATAAGAATTAGAGTAGAACATGACAATATAGGTTTGGCATTTCTTATAGTTTCTCCAAAAATAATATCCATTCCCCTGCTTTTGTGGTTTTATTGTTATCATTTTACACTTAAAAAAAATCTACTGTTCCAAATATCCTGTTATTTAAAAGCAGTATATAAAGAAGGGAATAAAATATGAATGTCAAGAAGCATGTGAGCTCAGAAAATAAAGATTACACCATATTATAGTATGAGAAAAACTTTCCTCAAAACTTCCTCTCCCCCACTGCTGAATGGACATGAATGAACTCTGTAAGAATAGAAAATAGCAGTACACACAATCTTCATAACTGGATATCCAATGTCCATGTTTAAAAGATTCTGGTAACAGGTAATCCAGCCAAGAGGATTTGTATGCTAAAGTAAGTTTTCATGTGCATGGCATGTGTGTGGGTCACCCTTTCCCCACTGGAATCAGAGTGCTTCTCTGGGCTCATTGAACCATGTGGTTATTCTTCAAACACAGTTAGAAGATAATATTAAATGAGTGTTTTCCATCAATTACGAAGGCAGTGAGGCCGTTTCTAACGATTTAGATAGAATCAGAATAAGGACCAACTTAATTCTGTAAAATGGGCTACCATGAAACAATATTCCTAGCTGATGGTGGCCCATTTATACAACAGGTTTTAAAGCTATTTTATTTATTTTTTTAAATCTATTCAACATGGCAAGGTGGATTGAGAGTGGGTTAATGGAGCAAAAGTGTTTGCTGTCTACTGTTTCTCCCTCCCCTTGAATGTCTATGCACTTGACTATGCATTTGTATCAATAAGTATTCCCCAAACATTCTTAATAGCATCCAAACTTTCTGAAGCATAAAGTGAGTTTTACCTGGTAATCTACATTTGTAGATGAATGCAGCATAGAGAGTTTCATTAAGAGGTAGGGGAAACTTTCTGGGAAAATCAATTTTAACTGTTGATGTATGATGTTCTTTATTGGAAAAGAAAGTGCTTGCAGCATCTCAGGAAACATTCTGCACACACCTCAACCCTTTTAGCATACTTTCTGACAGGCCAAATCTAATACAAGCCCTTAAATTCATAAGTAGAAACCCTGACCTCATTGCATATTTAAACCAACAGCTCCAAGTGCCACTCATAAACTGCCGTACTTCACAATTTATGAGTAAGTGGTTTGCTTCCTTCCGAATTTCCTTTTTGTTATAATATAAAACAGCCCTCATTTTTAAAATCCATATATGTGAATATACTCACATAGATCTCTTGTGCATTCCCCCATTGCCCCTGATTTCTTATCCTTTTGTCATACTTTGTTTAACAATTACATCATTACATTTCTTGCTCCCCAGAATTAGAATTGCTAGGATTTATTTTGTATTAGGTTTGCTAACAAAATAATAACAACAACAACAATACTTTGCTGTGCAAAACTGTTTGTTTCTTCTGGAATGAGGGGAATATTTACACTTATCACAATAAATTCTAAGTATTTGAACCACATTGTCACTGCACAGGGGTATCAAACTCGTGGCCGGAGGGCTGGATATGTCATGTACTGACCACACCCACCCCTCATTTAGAAAAGGGAAAAAGTTGTGATACGTCACATGATGACATGTCATTGTGAGTTTGACACCCCTAGCCTAGCATGAATCAAAATTGAAAGCAATATCTGTATCTTAAGGAATGCTGTTTTACAAAGCAACCCACCTATTAACTCTGGACTATTCAAAACTACATTGACAGGGTGACTTGTCCTAGACCAGTGATGGTGAACCTTTTAGGCACTGAGTGCCTAAACTGCACGGGTGCGTGCATGCCCAAACTGCATGATGCGTATGGGTGCATGCACAATGGAGGCCCAAAGACCAGCTGGCTGGTGAGAGATGGGCCATCCCAACACCGGCAGCTTTGCAAGGGGCGAGATCTTTTTCTTCTGTGAGCTTCTGTTTCATTGTTTGCAGGAAAACTTCTGTTTTCCTGCAAATGATAGCGAGAAATGCCACAGAAAAATATGGTGGAGCTGAGCTGGGATTGACGGTATGTGTGACCGCTCTGAGTGCCACCTGTGGCATGCCACTGTCCTAGACCAAGGGGAGACTTTGAAATTAGAGTGCATAATTTTTGCAGAGCACTAAAACAAGCATTTTGGAGAAAAAATGTGTATCCTGTGGCTTCTAACAGCTCTGATACGTCTCTGAAATCCAAGATGGCAACTCTAGGAGAATGTGCCAGTTGTGGATACAAATCATTACGTATATAGTAATTGCCTTAAGCATAGATTAAAAGCAGACTTTTTCCAAACAAAGTAGAAAATTATTTTTCTTGATTAAGTTATATGAGTAGAAAATAGTTTTATAATCATTGCTTACTCCAAATGATTTTGAATTAATACTGTTTCAAGAATATATTCAATTTTATGTTAACAAGGGATCATTATAATTATCTACATCATCATCATCTTAATACTAAGAAAAAACTATAAAAAAAATATAAAAAAATACTAGGAAAAATGAACATTCTTGACTTTTCCATAACTTAGTATAAATTAGTATAATAATATATACAATGATTAATTTTACCTCAAACTTTCAGAAATCATGCTTTAGAAAGAAGCTTTTGTTGAATTATGAGAGCCACTGACTGGGAGCCTGCCCTGTACATTTGACATCTTCACAATTTTTTAAAGTCATCAGCATTTGGGTTGAGCAAGATTATAATAACCAACACTTCAAAAATCCAGTGATGTGTTTATGTTTGACCTGTATGCAGCTTGACAATATTTAAATCAATAACAATGTTATTAGAAGGGAAAAATCAAATGCACAATAATTCTCTAGGCTTTGTATATATAATGACACTTGCTCTTTTGATGAATTGTTAATGTAAACATTCTTTTCCCTTGGTTCTGTTCAACATTTGTTTTTTAATTTAATATTTACGGACTCTGCTTGGATTGAACCCATCTAGGCATTGGAGTTTGGAAAAGGGTGTTGTGCTTTCCACAGTCACATCCCCTCTCTGTCGCTTATTAAAGCAGCCCAGCAGTTTTCAGGTGTAATATGCACCTGTACAAAAAAGATGCTCCAGCTTCAACTGCTCCATAATATCAATGCAACTCTTGAAACACCAGCTCTTTTTGTTCAGGCTCACCTGAAAATCTGAAAAAAAAATAGGTGATGACTGGCTGAGATCAAAGTACTTCTGAATTATTTTTGAAAGGTGCATAGGTCTAATACTTTATACTTTAGAAGTTTTCATTTCCATTTTTATGTCAACTACAGCTTTGATTTGTAATTTTAAAGATGAAATATGAGGTGATTCTAATAAATATAATTTTATCTCTTTTATAGAAAGCACTTGGCTTATGTCTGATAAGTTGTACCATTTCAAAAAAACCAGTTAGAGCAGACATGTGATCAAAAATGCCGTGCCTGGTGAAATTTGGCATACTGGTTTATTCACTCACTGTTTTATAGAAATAGTGTAGTTAGATGTTCCTTCAATCATTCTGCCATGCTCTTTTATTTATTTATTAAACTTCTATGGTACCCATCTTGACAAGGCAACTTTAGGCAGCTTAAAATTATTCAGTGAAACACATTATAAAATATTAAAACAATATATAAAGATTTAATATTGGTTAAATTTAAAATTTGGTTAAAATTCAGTTGACAGAGATGGAGAAAAATGGGAGCAAAGTGTATATGGAGAGGAGGTGGGATCTGTCTATTAACCATTTCTAGGATTCCACTTCCTCCTTGGGGCTATAGGCCAGTTACCAGAGCCAGTCTTCAAGCCAGGGGTGAAATGCAGCCAGACCGCACCACATCGCCTGAATCAGTAGCATGATTTGAAATTGGCCCCTCCTACCCACCCCTGCTCTTTTCTTTCCTTATAGGAGCTTCATTTTTTTTTCTTACCTTGATCAGCTGTATGGCACGTCCCCAGAGCCTTACTAATGATCCAGGCTGCCTCTGGTGCCTGTAAATGAGCTTTAAAGAGCCGTGCTGTAGTGCAGTTGGCGCACATGTGCACGCACCAAACTGGTAGCGAAACCTGTCAGATTCCATCCCTGCTTCAAGACTTTTCAAAAGGGTGGATGCAGATCTCACGGGGGGGGGGGGGATGACCACAATGTTCCAGAGGTTACAAGAAAAGACACTTTTCCTAGACTCTACCAACTAAAATTCCTTGACTAGTAGAGTCCACATCATACCTCTTCTGCTGGTGTGGATGGGGCAGCTGATCCTATTGGGATGAGATGATTCCTCAGATAACCTGAACCCATGCCATGAAGGGTTTTAAAGATGATAACCAAAACCTTGAATTAGATCAGGAAGCCAACTGGCAACCAGTGAGGCTCATGGAACAAGTGATGTAACATGGGCCACCCAAGGGCCCCAAGAAGAGCCTACATAGCTGGAGCTTCTGGATACTCTTTAAGGGTGGCCCCAAGTAGAACAAGAGTCCAGCTGTGATATGACTAGGTCATGAATGACTGAGCATAGGAACTGACTGATCCAGGAAAGGGCTATAAGAGTTTAAAGCTACACAGAATTTTGGATGGTTCTTTGAATATTTCATGTTTTCTCATTCTGTCCCTTTTTAAAGTAGGGGATAGTTCTAGATATCAAGCTTCCAAAAAAGTAGTTTGAACAATAAAGAAAAGGAGTTTTTACAAGCTGAAAGCTAAATGAAAATTGAAAAATAAATAATACAAATGGTTAATGCTTCAAAGAGTGTAAGTAGCTGCAGATCCCCAAGTGTTTTCTGGATTGCCATAACATATTGATTTCCGAGACTATTAGGAGGTAAATAGTTTCTGGCTTAGAAAGGCAATAAATGTTTGGCAAAAGTATGCCTTTGCTAGACTTGAAGTAAGAAGGACAGTTCTTAATTAAAGCAGACAGCCTTACCAATTCATATTTTATGCATTTGTGGAGCTTTAATACAGCCACAACTAAAAGGTTGGTTCAGAAGCTTTGAAACCTCTTGTAACCTTTTAACAAAGCACTTTTGACTTAATTGATGTGCTTAATGCTACTATGATGAAGCCTATCCAACATGCTAAAGAGATTTCAAGTAATGGCAAATGAAATATTTACTCCAGTTGTCTTCTATACTTACATACTTTCTCATTCTTCCCAGAGCGGGTATAATAGAATAATTCCAAACATCTGTAGTTGGAGGTGAGTTTTATTGTTTTTAGTGGGATTTATCCCATTTACTGTAAGCTGCTGCAAGATCCATTCCAGAGTTATACAGTTAAGAGTTCATACATTTCTGGCTTGACAGGACCCAAAGGCAGCCCACTAACGATTTTTATGTTCACATGATGTCACAAATTACTCAACACATACTTAACCTGCTCTTAAAGCCCACAGACTTTAGGTATTCCAGTGAGAAAATGTTTTTTCTCTTATCTTGACACAGAAATTCCCAAGCAGATTACAGGGAAGAGGAAACTTGGCATAATATACAGCAACTCAATCGTTAAGTGAAGTGGTTGCTAAGTGAAATCACAACTGTGATTACCATCCTATTTCAGCTTTGCATTATAACCTGTAAAGGTCATAAAGGAGAGGATTAATTGCAAAGGATTATAGAAAATTGATTGTGACTGGTCACTAAACAAGGCAGCCCCACTTGTACTCAAGATCAGAGATCTGCTCAGCTCCAGTTGGTCAGCAAATCCAGCACCGGAGCCAGGGGTCCACAATCCCTGGTCTGTGGACCAACACCGGGCCACGGTACGCTGGAAACCAGGATGCTCAAACAAGCAAAGCCCCATCTGTGGAATGCAGGCAGAATGCAAAACCACGCCCCCTCCAGTCCACGGAAAAACCTCTCTCCACGGAACTGGTCCCTGGTGCCCAAAAGAGTGGGGGCTGCTGCTCTGTCCAGTCCCTGAATACTGCCTGAACATGGTCAGTTTAGATGTGGTGTGAGAGAGATTGGACACCTGATATTGGCTGGGTGGAGACATTTGATAGGTACAATGGCCTTCTCTTTCTTTTTGATTCAAAAGAGCATTTGCGTTGTCCAAGCCTTGTCCCAATGTATATCCTACATAATGGTTAATCGTGATTTTTTTTCTGGCTGAACAGGCCTGTAATTTCAGCTACAAATTCCTTTTCTCAGAGTCATATGGTGGAGCTTTATGGATAGCAACAAGTATGGCTAAGGCCCAGTTGTATGTTACTATCATAATATCAGGGCAATGCAGTTTATGCCATTATGATTTCTTCCTGGTTCTGAGAAAAACAAGGCAAGGCAGCTAGGGGAATAAGCCTCAAAGTGGTTCAAAAGACCATCCTCAATTACTATTGCAGAATGACTGACTAGAATATATTACTCAGATATTGTCTAATTTGTGTATTTCAGTCCTTTCAAATCTAGTTATAACCACCTAACCAGTCCTGAATGGCCTGAAGTCTGCTTGTCTGAAATTTCCACATACAGGCTACAGAAACCTTCACCACCTGAAATTCTGCATGCATCCACTGGGAACAGATGTATTCAAAGCACATCTCCATACTCACCCTGACATTGTATGCCCAAAGCAAAATTTTAAAAAGTAGTCTGTTAGGTAAACATTTGGAGTCTGCTGAAATTTGGTTACTGTTTTCTTCACTGTTCATTTCATTTTACTCCTTAATGATATTTTATTTTCCTTTGATCTTCTTTTTGTTTCTCCAGCAGGTATCTATCTTGTGTTATTTACTGCTTTTTAAATAAATTTAAATTTTTAGATTTAATTTTTTGTATCTTGCACATTAGCCATGCAATTTAAGTGAAATACAATGCAATCAAAAATGTAGTCCAGTGCTTGTAAAATCTATTGGGAGAGAAAAAAGGTGTGTGTG
>JAEANM010023495.1:0-11355 GCA_017656035.1 Myanophis thanlyinensis
TGACTGACTGGCTCAAGTCTCAGGCGGCTGAATTTTATGACAATGGAATTACAAAGTTTGTTCACCGCTATGATAAGTGCCTCAATTTGTTCAGTGAATATGTTGAAAAATAGTATTTAAGTGTCACTTTCAAGTGTATATAATATAAAAATTTCCTACAGTTTGTTTTTTTTTCTATCACAAAACGTAATCTATTTTGTGGATAACGCTCATATATTTGTGGATAGCGGAAATGTATGTGGAAATGTGCCAGCCTGGGCATTCCTGGGGTTATGATTTGTTTATAAATCTGGAAATGTATTATTTATCTGAATGTATTCTGTGTTTCTGTGCTTTGTGTGATTGTACTGATGGAAGCTCATCCAATTTTGCTGCACACATGTTGTGCATTGACAGTAAAGGATTGAATTTAATTGGACAGGTGTATTTGTACATATATGTACTCTTACTCATTATCCCTATAATTCCAGCTAATACCCTTCATTAGGAAAGTACGGCTATTGTTAACAGCTATTCTAATGCACTCTATAACTGATAGGAAGTCAACCTATTCTCCAAAGCACCTGAAGGCAGAACAAGAAGCAATGGATGGAAATCAGGGAGAGAAGCAACTTAGGAGAAATTTCCCGACAGAACAATCAATAGTGAAGTATTTGTCTCCAGAATTTGTAGATGCTCCAACACTGGAAAATTTTAAGAAGAGATTGAACAATAATTTGTCTGAATGGTATAGGGCAGTGCCCCCCAACCTTTTCGGCACTAGGGACCAGTTCCATGGAAATATTTTTCTGTAAACCAGAAGGGGCATGGTTTCACATGCTGCTTGCATTCCCTGGATGGAGCTCTGCTTGTTTGGGTGGACTGGTGGCTAGCATTCTGTGGTCCACACTAGAAGACTTCCAATGTCCCTTCCAACTCTTTTCTTCTGATCATAAACTCTCTCAGAGCAAACTAATAGCCACAACTACTGAATATGGCATGTATAGGCATTTGTGAGAGTGTAGTAACTATGAAACATTTAATTGGTTGGATAGGGTTAGACATGTGTAAAGGAAAACATAAACTGCAGAAAAGACACATGAACAAGCAAGTGGGAAAGGATAGAGACAGTGGGAAGATGGTGATGGCAACATTGATGACTGGCAACTAAATAATATCTTGCCAAAAATTAATGGTGATAGCTGAGGACAGCTCTGAAAAAGACTAGTACCTATATATTTCATTGTACTATGTACTATTCAGAAAACCTTCCTCTGGAACCGTACTGTTGGCTGACCTTAAAAAAAATAATAATCCAGTGAGTGGGATTTAGGAACTGGGTCAATAACCAACAGTGAACATGAAATTCCCCTCTTTCAATACCTTCTGAGCCATAGACAATGGCCACAGACCTTCAAGACTTAATTTAAGATTTAAATCATAATATTTCTTCAAGGTTTTTTTTTGGGGGGGGACCCCTATGACATTCACAGATCCCCATTGATCCACGGACCACAGGGTGAGACCAATTGAACTATGTTATTTCTATCAAAAACTTTAAAGCAGATTTATAGGCCTAAAAATAAATCCAGAATCTTTACTGATGAATGCTTGCAAGGAAAACAAAGGAGAAAAAAATGTCATATATGACATGATTATATTAATGGTGTCATTATGCAAATTTTGATTTTATTAAATTGCATCATTTGCACAATTATGACACAGGTAACATCCTTGGTTCTATCAGGCAATAAATAAAAGCATAATCTAGGGAAAAATTAACTGTCTATGAAAAAATCATTGGGACCATTAACCATGTGAACCCCAGAACACCAATCAGGAAGAACATCTAAATTTTAGGATATTTTACACATTCTGAAAAGTTGATGACAATTATTTTTACTGTCCAAAGCTTTTTCTATAAATAGAATATATAGACTTCCTAAAAAGTTAACAGAAAGGTTGTCTGTTTTGCTGACATTGTATGTGAATCTTTATTTAAAAAAAAAAAAAAAGATGCCTTTCTGTTAAAGTTTTGAGGCATATCTCAGAGAGAGATCACCATCATCTAGAAATTTTCTTGAAAGTCTAATTCATTCCTGCTGGATCATCACTCTTCATCATTTCCTAACGTTGCTCATAGTGAGACACATTCTGAGTGAGCTGATTCCTGGTGTATTGAGTTAAAATTTGAGGTTTTCACATCATGCTACATATGTAACACAAGTAGCTCAAGGGTTGAGTAAATAAAAACTTCTACTTCAAGATAACTGGTAAAGGGGCCCAGTAAAAGGTTGATTTTTACTGTACAAACACACATCCTCATACTCCAGGCATTGCTGCTAGCAAGTTTCCTTAGCTAGATTTTCCCTTTCCTGCCACTGAATGTACATCTCCGATCCCACCCCCACCCCACAATTAACCATTTCTAAATTACTATAATTATAAACTGTGCTTTGTTTTGTACCCTAAATATATTCTTTACAACAGAAGAATCCAAATTTATTCTTTATAATAAGGAGTTTCTTTTTTAAAATACTTGATGGGAACAAAGGTAACAGCAGCAGCAATCCAAGAAAAGCTTTCTTAACCCATTTTCAAAGCCCCACTTCAGATGTCAAACACCATGCTGTCTTTGGACATTAGAATTTTGATCTAACTGCTTCCTAACTGTGTTTTATTCAGGTTCATACACTCAAAATTCTGATTTCTCACACTTCAAAAAGTCAAAGGATAGAAGGGTTGAAGTTGAATCAAGAACACAGTTATACTATCTATATTTTAAATAGGTGAGACATTGATGGCAGGTACCAGTCCTGATTGTTTTGGCTACTCGCCATATAGCAGGTAAGAAAAAGAGCAACAGAGTAGGAAAACAAGATAGCAGAGAAAAAAGTGGATTTGCATTTAAAATCACCACCAGTATAACTGGATTCATTTCTGTGTAGACTAGAGAAAGTTATTAAGTTGGGACTAAAACACTGAATTTTTTTTATTAAGATTAAAATGCATACCTTAATATTTCAGGTAACTTTTAATAGAATCTTTCTGATTAGGATGAATTGATTTGTTTTTGTAATGTTTGATAAGGGATGAGAAGAACTCTTTTTAATTCAAGTACTAGGGAAGGTGCTAAGTTAACCCATTTTTTTACACTTGTCTAGAGGGAGAGGGAATAATTTTATTTACCTTCTTTTTCATTTCTAGTTTCTTTTCTTTTTTCTGTTTTTTCACTTTTTTTCTTGGCTTCTTATCTCTTTGTATATTTGCTTGTATTAGTTTTTTAAAATTTTTGTATTTGTAAGCTCTAATAAAATTATTGGGAAAACAGGGACAATTTGTATCCTTCTAAATGAGATTTCCCCCATCCATGGCCAAGTTCTGCTACACTTCAATAAGAATTGTGTGGTTGAAATCCAACACATTTGGAGCATATTAGATTGGACAAAGCTACACAGTCATTGGAAACATTTAAGATTTTCCTTGGATAGGCAAAGACACAAGGTTCAGCTAAGCTACTATTCTGTAGTCTAATCATAGAAAATTGTACACAATTTGTGGGGAAATGATGTAAAAGTTTTTCCTAGAATTCAGGGAAGTTGAGATGAGATTCCCCAAACATAGACAAATAGTACATCAGTTCTTTTCCTCTGCATGCAACAATTCACGAGCTGCTTTTATTACAAGAAAGAAAACTCAGTAAATTAGAATAAATATGAGAATTAAAATGTGTTGTAGAAATGCATTCTTAAAATAAATACCAAATATGCTTACGTTTAAAACAATATGCATCAAATTTGCTATCTGGGTAAGGAAAGCCAGTTTGATTCTCAAAGAGATATAGTGTTCGTACTCCAAGTAAACCTCCACCACATTGGATTCTTGCCACAGAAGCAGGATAGCGCACACTGCCATCTGCCAGCCAACCATAATCACATTGGTCAAAACCATTTCTCCAGGCAGAATGCAGATCACCAACTGACGCAAGAACTGCCCCTTGTTCCTCACACAGAGTTTGGGCTTCTTTAAAGGTAACCTTGTTGGGAGAAGTTACATGGAAGACGTCACCTATAAAAAATAGAAACAAATTATGTTTTTCAAAGAGGAAAAACTCCACAAATGATTTAAATGGAAAACTTATTTTTAACATTATTGCTATAATAAAATGAAGCTATTTTCTACTACTGCTCTGATTTGTTGGTTTTGATGAAATTTACCTTGAACAAAATGTGGCATAGTGGTATATAAACTGAAATCAAGTTTGATTTCAAACTTGGAACAAATGCAGTGTTAGTATGAGCTTCTGACCCTCTGGGCAGCTCACAACAAAAATAAAACCAAGAAATAATAAAAGCCATAAAACACAATAGAAAATCTAAGAGCCTTAGGCATCCTTTTTGGATGCTTCCAGTAAACTATCCACCCTATCCTTGGATAAAGTTTCCACCTCACTCTATCCCAGCACTGGGAGCAAAACTAGCTTAAGTCTGAAAGAATGAGAGTCTGCTAGATTCTAAGGGCAAGGGTGTTCCACAGGAATTTAGATTCTTAGATGTAATCATATATGAAAGTTGTTGGGATATGTAGTGAAAAGATGATGCCCAGGAATTGGTCAGATATAAGACATATGGACTGTAACTGAATACTGGCCCAGGTAAGAGACTCAGAAACCACCTCTGGTTTTTGGGGGGTTGTAAAGAAGATGGTAAGAAAACTGTACTTTCAGATACACAAAATTTAATAATAAAATAGAAATAGCTTATTTGGCCATTTTCCTGTCTGGTCTAGTTGGTGAGGTTAACACTAGGTCCCATTAGATGTCAATGTTTAAGGGAAGGAACCTGGAGCATGCCATTCTATGTGATCTGTTAGGGTGGGCAGATACCCTCAGGACACGCACTCCTGCAACCATCTTCTGTCATGAAATGTGGGTCTTTAAAAGTGATAACCAACACCTTGAGAGCTGAGAACCAGTGCAGGTTACACAAAGGGAAGTGTGATGTGAACAAACTCTGTGTGCATTGCTGCATTTTGAATAAGTTGAAACATCTGGGTGGTTTCAAGAGCAGCCCCAAAGAGAGCACATTATAATACTCTAATCAAGAAGTAACCAAGGCATAAGTAACAATGAGAAAAAGTTTGTGCAAAGGGCACAATTGGTCTGCAGAATCTGGGCAAATCCCCCTCTGTTCATGGGTGCCACTCCGCTCTTTGAGCAGAATTGAGAGGCCTGGAATACTCGCAAGTTATGCACTCTGTCTTGGGAAATGGGACATATTGAGGATCAATGATAACATATTATGAGACCTCAGAGGGTTACAAAAATCTAAACACCACTCTGTCTTGCTAGGATTTAGTTGGAACTGATTCTTCCTATCTAGATCCTCAATTTACAGGCATTGAGTCAGCACCTCAACATGTATCAATCATTCATTCGTTGTAAACCATATTCTAATTCAGGCAACAGTATAAATCAACAAAGGCACTCTATAAGTATGATCATCATGTCCCTTAGCATTACTTAAATAACAGGAAGAATTCTTAATAGTTCAGGATTATTAGGGATGAGTATACAAATTTAATGCTTAATACAAAGTCTTAATGCCTCATACAAAGTCTTCCTTATAAACTAATTTCTATCATTTTCTGCTACAGGGGAAAAAAAGTAAACTATCTAGTTGAGATTCACAGTGACATAATAGCCTGAATCCTCAATACAGAGATATTCAGTCTTCCCTAAAGATATTATTTCAAAGGTACACAATATTCTCAGGATCATTACAATTTATAGTCTCTTCTTCTGAAAACTCTATTCATCATGATGAATATTTTTCTATAATTGGAGAGGAGTAAATGACTGAGAGATCTACATCTTGTTAGAATGGCTGAATTCGGGCTATGGGGGGGATATACAAAGCCTTCAAAAGGCATTGTATATAACAGAGTTTATGTACTGTGAAGACAGAAGTGCTGGCTTTCCTGCCAGAACACCTGAGTATAAACTCAACATCTCTGATAACAGGATACTATTTATGCAGATGACTAAATCACAGAAGAACTTTTCAATAAAACAATAAAAATGCCATGAACTTCAACACTATATTTACACTACTATTCTGCCGAGTATTTTGTGTTCATAAAAGTTCTCCTGAGTATCCGATATGACCCACTAGTTCTCTCTTTGTTGTACTTTGTTTTTTTAGAAAAAAGTTAAATGTGAAGCTAGCATTCTACAAAGCAAAATCATCAGTCAAGCTTTCTATTTCCAGAAATAAATTCTAATTCCAGAAATTCCAGATGACAACAGGCTCTCCAAAATTCCAAATACAACCTGATTTGAAAAGTCAGGAACTTTTACATCCATCAAATTATAACAAATGTTATCAAAATCAACCAAGGCATTCAAAAGGATAAGCTTTCAGGTTAGATTTGCAGGTACTGCAATCCATAAAGAGATGGGGATTTGTTCCCTTTGTAGAAATGGAGATGCTGAATAATGTTATCTGCAAGAGCCAAGGAAGGTTTCTCAAACCAAACAGATTAGATGTATTTTTCCCACATGTTCCAGAAAAACACAGAGAAAATCCATCTGGCAAACTTGTGAATGACACGGCCACAAACATTAGAGCAATGAAAAGTAGCTAGAAAGAAGGGAGTGGGATTTGCAAATTAAGAGTGATTCTCCAATGTTTTGATAGCTGGGATCCATGCTGAGAGTAACTCAGCAAAATTTTCAAGGCAAATAGCAAAGCCAGGAACAAGACAGCTTAGCTTTCCCTATGCCTTGCAATAACAACACTGACATGGAAATCAAGACATTCTTTGGAATATATATAGCAATGTGATTTTTGTTGGCTTGGCTCCTAATCAAGGTTAATTGCCTGTTCCCCAAAATCAAAGCATTGTTAAGAAACTCCAAATTGTCTCATTTGCATATTTGGACTATTCAACTTAAAGGACATCTGAGTATTTTTTATTTTTTTATCAACAGCAGCTGCACCTTCACCAAAACCATTCCCACTATTATTGCTCCTGTTCCAAAAAAAAAAAAAAAAAAAAGAGGAGGAGACTGGCTAACAATTTGCTTGAAGAACAACAAAGCAAAAAATTCTGTTCCCAGTCATGCCAAAAACCCTGAACTCTAAATAGATGATTCATTAATTATTCTTTTTATGACTACAATTCAATTATTCTGTTGTATTCAGGAAAAAAATGTTTATTTTATTAATAAGAAAATGATTTGCAAATCTCTACTCAGACTAAACAGTCCCAAAGTTGATATTAAAAATTAAAATCATAATAAACAAATTAGCATATTAGTCAATGAAAAAAATGAGATTTAAGAATTAGACCTGTGACCCGTTGTGTCATCATTTCAATTGTGCTATCATTTCATAGATATTTCCTTACCCTAAATAGGTCAACAAAATGATCACAGGCTGGCAAAAAGCAATGGGTGTGGGAATAATTTTCAACTTCCCAATGACTTCTCCACTGATTGCTTGTGGGGAGCTTGCAAGGAGAAAGTCAATGGGGAAGCCAGCAGGGAAGGTCACAAGTTGCTTGGGTATGTCTTCCCCAAATCCTTTTGTGCTTGCATTGCACAGACACCCATACACCCTGAACTCTTTCTGATCCATGCAATATCCTCACACACTTTCCCAATTTGCACTGCACCTTCAAGCATCTTCCATGACCACCACACCACTTGAGAACCCTTTCACACTCTTCTGCATCTTCCTGACCCCAACCATGCTTCTTACCCAGTCAACCCTCACTGCACACCTTCTTGCACACCTTCTTGCTCCCCCTCCCCCCCATCCCAGGAGCAGCCACTTACCCACCCATTGGCTTGGACTTTCAATTTCCTGTTGGGTCCCTCACTGACTTTGCTTGGGCAAACCAGCAAGGAACAGAGTTTAGATTTCCTGCTGGTTTCTCCATCAGCATGTGGGAAGCTGCACTGGAAATTACAATCAATTGACCTCTGCAGCAGCACAGCAGTGAAGTGGTTGCAATTTTTCCAAATTTCAATAAGAAAGGAGCAATGGGTCTTGGATTTGGGGTGCATTCTGTATGTTAATCCATTTGATACACCTTTATTTAAAAATTGTTGCCTAATGATGTACTGTTTCCATCAGCTGCATGTTACAAAAGACATGAGATTTTAAAAGTATATAGATAATTTAAGGTTACTTATATTTTAAGCCATGTCTAATTTTAAACAAGGAAAGAGACAATCTAAACCTTTGAGAAGGAAATAGCATGAATAAAGTGCTATCACAGACAAGGCCCTGTCACATGCCCCTTCCATTATGATCTCTTTTCTGGGTGAGACAAATTATAGAAATTCCAGTGTACATCTTAAGCTTATATGGGAGGAGGCAGAGCTTCAATAACTATAGTCTTATCTCACAAAACTTTAACATGCCTTTTGTCACAGAGACTGGATACGATTAAACTTGAACCATATGGAGGTATCGGTTAAGGGCATTCTGCTTCAGAGGCAGATCAGAAATATGTTAAACAAATACACTTCAAACTTAATAGTACCCAATTCTTAATATCCCAAAAATTTATTGGGATATAAAACAGAAAATCACAATAGCAGGTGCCTGGTCCAAGGAAAAACATAGTAGATGAAATGTAGTAAGACCCTAAATTGGTTCCCGGAGCATTGATCTCACTTTACTCAATGGATATGAACATTTTTTTCATTCCTGTTTGATCATTTTGCCAATATCAAGTATTTTACTTAATTTTAATACTCATGTAATAATACTCATCATCAACATGTGTATTGTTGCAATGTAATTTAATTGTAATGTAATATTCATTATCACTAGAGGAATTTCTTCAATCTTTCTTGATAACTAGTAGTTTTTGTTATGAAGCAGTCGTATGGGTCACTTGTTATTTTGTTAGTTGCAAGGTCGTGTCCGACCCATCGCGACCCCATGAAAATGTTCCTCCAGGACTTCCTGTCCTCTACTATCCCCCAGAGTCCATTTAAACTCACACTGTCAGCTTCAGTGACTTCAGTAGCCATCTCATTCTCTGTTGTGTGCTTTTGGTGTAAAAAGATGGTATTTACCTCTAATGTTTGGAACCATGTTTGGTATAATTCTCTTTACAAAGGGAAAGGTAACAAGAATTCATTCAAAAACTACCAGAGGATTAGTTTCTTAGGTGTGTCTGGAAAGGTGGCTAGCAGAATTCTGACTGAAACGGCCGATATGAAAGATAAACCATTAATAATATCTGTGCAAGGCAATGCAACTTTGTGTCAGGCCACAGGCTAGGATTCCTGCTATGCAATTTCCAACATCGATCACTTACCATTACAACTAGTACGCTGAAATGCTTACTTAAAAATCCTTAAGGGGAAGCATAGCCCAAAACCATTTCCTAGTCTTGGGAATCATCAACAGACAATACTATCAAGGTCACTTTCAATTTAATTGTCCTTTAATGTATTCAGATAGTAATTTAGCACTTCCGCAACTTGTTAGCCACAATGCACAGTGCTAAAAAGAAAAAAAGAGATAAATGTGTTGCTTACCATTTATGCTTCCAACATAGCAATAGACATCATAAGTTTCATTAGAAAGGCGATATCCATAGGATCTAACTCCTTCTTTTCCCATCATGTCTCCATAACAGCCAACTCTAGGTTGCCTAATAGGATATCTGCAATATAGCAAGTGAAATATAGTAAAGTGAATGAAAGATACCATAAATGTAACCAAGCTATTAGACGCACCATCAAAAAACCACTTGATCATCTCACCTAACAGATTGATCAGACAACCAGCCAGCATCACATTGCTCAAATCCATCTTCATATGCAGCTTTCAGTTGTTCAGGGTTTGCAATTACAGCACCATTCTCTAAACAGGACTCCTGAGCCTGTTTGAAATTGAGAGTGTACCTACTGGTAGATGCACGATAGTGAAACACAACACCTGCAAAGATAATAAATTTACATCGCATCAACTTTTATTTATAACTAAATTATTCTAGGCAGTGAGGTCAGAAAGAACATTTAGGAAGGTTCTCAGATTGTATTCTATGCCCCTATTAACATTACAAAGACTTTTTTATAGCTGTCATTTGCTCAATTTACAAATCTGCAAGCTACAGAATCCATCATTGTTCATTTTTTGCATCGTACTTCTGTACTTGGCCAACATGGAAATAAAACTCTATCAAATTAAAATATCTTCCTGATATTTCATGAAAAATAAATTGTCAATCCTTTGCCTTCTATTTTATACTTCTAGATAAAAAGACTTCAAAAGAAATATGATAGTCATATAAAATTATAGTTATAAATTAATGGGAAATTTAGCTCATGACATTTCATTTGTAATGAAAGAGGGTATCAAAAATGTTCACATAGGTGTATAATCAATCTACTTTGCTATTAAGTCAGCTAATATTTTTTACAGCATTTGGAGGGAGTCTAGATTCTCCTGTGTGCTTAATATTATAAGAAAAGGCAAATATATTACAAATGTATGTACTAGTATGAAATTTCCCACATATTATATATTGTAAACAGTTTTATCATTTATTTTGCTGTTAACACAGTAACTCCTACCCTTGCAACAACATGATGTTGCTATTGATATTGTATTGAAATATATATAACTATGTAATAGCTCTTTCAAGTGACTTCTATGTGTCTTCTTTGTAAGACACAAACTTTGTGTCACTAAAGTTTTAAGGTTTAAGACTCAGTGGGTCCCAGATTCAGTTGACTACCTCCAGCGATAAAAGAGCTTGATCCATTCTCACCAAGCCTAGTGTCAGCTACTTGGACACAACAGACCATAACATTCCCTGTCTCAGTTAATGAACTGGAAAATAGTTTCAGATGTGCTTTAGTCATAAATAGATGAAGCTATTGATCTTCTTTATTTTTGTTAAAATGTAATAGCCTGATTTAGTTTCGTGACTTATTACTTATCAGATTCACACAGCTTATTGCAATCTAATTTCAGAGCTCTTCACAGCTATATGGACAGAGTAATTATGCCTTTCTCTTTATTGTTTTACCTTCCTCAGCCATCACAACACAAGGTCATTTCAAAAGATCTATCTAGCATCTTTTTAAATAAAAAAACAAATGTTAAAGCTTTGCAGAATTATAAAAAATAGGAACCCTTTATGCTTGATAAATCATAATCATAAATGATTAATCATAAATGATAAATCATAAACAAATTTATCTAAGTATAAATTTCACTTATTTTAGAGATCTGATCAGTTTACTCTTAAATGGGTAAAGGACTTTCATGGCTTGGGACCCGGGTACTTACAGGACCGCCTGTTGCCACCATCAGCCTCCAACCGACCGGTGCGCTCCCACAG
>JAEANM010023496.1:0-11355 GCA_017656035.1 Myanophis thanlyinensis
CTCCAGCCAATGGGAAGCGCCGCTCCAGGAACCAATCAGCGTTCAACAGGCTTCCTGCGCATGCGCAGTATACAACAGTTTGATATTGTTTTTTTCCTAGAACTGAGAAATAGTGACTTGCCCCAAGATATTCAATGGCTTTGTGCCTAAGACAGGATCAACATTCCCAGTCTGCTTGGTTTCAAATCAGTGCTGTTAACCAGTACACAAACTAGTTCTCAGTAAGAAGCCTGAATGCTAGAATTTCTCCCAAATATTCTAGCTTTCTGTTTATTCTCTCAAATATGGAGAAATAGTAACAACAAAATAGACAACCGTCATTAAATTCAGACACATAAGATTACAGTCATATCTTAGGAATCATTGCTTTATTTATGACTGTGTGAATGATAATGTATATATGAAAACAACTTTAAATTAGCAAAATTGTTGTTTATCAGCTCAGAAATGAATAAACTTAAATACATTGCCTTGAGCAAAACCGCCTTAGTAACCTGATTCAAATTCAAAAATCAAGCTACTCCTGGCTTGAGTTTGAAATATCAAACATTCCGACTCAGACTGCTCAGCCATTTCACTTGGCCTGCTGCTCATGAATTTTCTGCACTAAAAGCCCCCCTTTTTTCATTCAGATTCAGGATTCATGATTGCTCTACTTAGATGCTTCAAAGTGCTGCTTTCCTTTAGGTGCTACTTCAAATGAATACTTTTATGAAACCTTTATCAAGCTGAAGTACACTGTAGTTTTGCACAGCCATAGAATAGCTGAATATTGAATACTATGAGAATGCACTGCAAGATGAGAAACAAAGAATATGTGAAAAACCATGCCTATCTGCTCTAAGAATTTAACCATATAATAATGGCTATGTAATTTTTGCCTATATAACCTATATAAAATTCCATTAACAATCCCCTGATGCTATGGGAAGACCATAAATAGGACATGAATTCAATAGCACTTTTCAATTCACATTCTATTAGCAACTGAGAAATATAATAACTCTGATAAAAAGGTAATGTGACTGGGATTGCCTGTGGATTCATAAGGTTTGATCCATAATACAGCACAACAAATGCCTTTGGAATTTTCCTAATTAAATAAGGAAATACAACAAATACAGTAACTCAAGCAAATTTCAATTCACCATATTGCTTAGCAAGAGTTAGCAAATACTATTTACTGCTACTAATTGTAATCTCCATTACAATTCATTTCCTGTCTAGCAATTTGAGATTAAAGGGCATTGCAATCATTTTTTCTCCTACTAAAAGTAAGGAGGAGTCTTAACAACAACAAGTAAGGAAAAGTCGTAACAACTTTTCGGATTATATGTAAAAGCAATTGAACTCCCATTTAAGAAAATACATTTTTACTTATATAACCTATGGTTTTCTCCTGGACAGTGTGCTGATGGTTTTATAGACATTTATCGAAAATTTATAGAAAATATTGGAATTACTTTTGGATTATTGTTAACATTATTTTTATTTTGGTGTATGAAAGCTTCTGACTCATAACTATTTGGGTCTTTCTCTACTGATTTTGTTCATTAAAAATAAATCATTCTATCCTGTAAGAATTATTTTTTAAAGTGGAGGAACTGTGATTTATTCCTATTATGGTGATGGTTAGTCTAAAATAGAATTTATTGGAAATTAGATATGAAGATTCCCAACAATGTCTCTTCTTCCTCATCAAAAGCTTTCATAAACTATGAAGGAAATCAAATAAATATTCTCCTTTAAAAGATTTTTTTTTTTCCAGGGGAGGACATGGTTATATTTATATCCTTAACACAGATTCACAAATATGTGAGACATTATTGAAATTAGACTATTGAAAAAATATATACTACCTTATCTGAAGAAATGTGTAAGTTTTCTGTGAATTTATTTCTTTTTTTTAGCAATAACAGTGATACATGATTTATTAGTGTTTCTACAGATACTTGGATTTTTGCACCATTTTTATATTTTTTGTAATATTTGATAGTGTCCAGCTACTATATTCTTTGATAGCCTGATTTCCTTTTACCACTAATTCTTCCAAACATAATTGCTTTCTCCAGTGAATTACTTTACATGACATAGCCAAACTAAGTGAGAGGCAGATTTACGATTTTGCCTTCTAATGACATGTCTGGTGTTATGCACATCGATGCTTGTTAGTCACCTTTGTTGTCAAAGGAATATGCAGGAGTCTTCTCCAGCACCACAGCTCAATTGAGTTGATCTCGCAGACTTACTTACCTAGGCAGGCAGATCAGGAAGGCTCATATGGGCTGCAGGCACTGTGTGGGAAGGCAGACAAGTCACAGAGACTGTTCACTGCAAGCAAGGAGCAACACAACACAGTGTGCTATGCCAGGGAGATGAATGAGATGAGGGCACTGGTGGGGTAAGCATGTGGGTGGGGCAGAGCAAGTGGGATGGAGGGGCGAGCAGGGTGAGCAGTGAGCCAGCAGGCGGAGCAAGCAGTGAACAGGCAGGGTGGTGGTGGTGCCAGCCTGAGGTTTTATTTGCCAGTTCTCTGAAATACTCAAAATTTCCACTACCGGTACACCAGAATTGGTCTGAACCAGCTAAATAACATCTTTGCATGGAACCAGCAGCACTATTCCAAGACAATCAAACAACCAAAAATGAATGAATAAACTTTTTCGACTAAAGGAAGCAGTAAGTAAAATAGCCTTATTTCCCATCTATAATAAATTTGAGGTTCCTGCATGGGACTTACAAAAAGAAATATAAATTATTAGAGTTTTCTGTTTCTCTTACAAATTATTTAATCAACTTCAGCCCTCCCCCAGCATTCTTAAGCTAAATCTTCAGCTCCAGTTTTCTTCTAAAGAAAATAATGACAAGATATTTGTTTCATGTATTTTTGTCACTTTAATTTGTTTTATCATTCTCTTTTCCTTTTATGTTAGTCTGTATCTTAATGTATAATATTGAAACTTAATAAAATATTACAAAATAAAACAGGAAATAAATACCACAGAGGGATAAGGCCTGGTAGTATCATGGGATGACTCAATTGAATTCATAGCAAAACACTGTTTGCTCATAGCACAAACTATTATTTCAGAATTTGAGCAATTAGTTTCCATTAAAAATAATCTGGATCTATTAAAAATACATTGAGGTTTTTGAACAAAATTGTACCAAAAGACTCTGTCTTTTTTGAAGCCGAAACCCAGTCAGACAATTTAGTGAAGCTACAATCTTCAGGACTAACTAACAATAAATCACAAGTCAATAAAGGTGTCGATGTAACTTGCTGACAGAAGTGTGTAAGCAGCTAAAGAAGTTAACTCATCAAAGCTTGCTCACTCTTTGGAATTAAATCAGACTGCTTTCTCTATATCTTTGAACAGCCTTAATTTCAATCACTAGGTCTACAAAAGAGAAATTGCTCACTTCCCTAAACTAAACACTTACAGTGTTTAGATAGCCGTCTTCTGGCTAGCTCAATTTATAGATAATGTGGACTTGTTCATACTAAATTGCTTGCTAGAAGAAATTTAAATGGAGAACTAACCTTCTGGGGTTCCAAAGGAATACGTGTGGTTGATTATTTTATGGTAATACATGCTTATTTTCATTTAATAACATATCTATACATAGAGAATTGCCAAGATAGTGACCATTTACCATCAATTTATTGCCTGAATTGTAAAGTAAACATTCCTAAATGTAGCTCACTGCTGCCCAACCTCAAGCCATAACAAAAAGATGGATGAATGGGTTTAGTTATTAAGTTTATATGGCTGCCCAACCTATTCATGGTGACTCAGACAGTTTAAAATAAAATAAATAATAAAGCCCACTAGAAAACCCAATACAAATTCTAAACTGTTAGTGACAACAATTAAACTGATCCTTTGATAGGTTCCATATCACCCTATTGTCCCCAGGCCCATTGCAAAACCATGTCTTCAAGACTTTTTGAAAGATGAGAGAAGGAGGACAGAACACAGGAAGGAGCAATAGCAAAGATGCAAAGATCACCTAGAGAAGTGAGAATGACTAGATCAATAAGACCTATCTATATGGTCAAAACATGGAAGAAACCCTAAACTTATTTTCAATTAATATAAATGTATTCAACTTGGCTTTCAAATGAAACAAATTTTTAAATAAACTAACAATATTAAATTTGGACATACTTTGCTTACAAGAAGTTCATATTAAACAACACCAGAAACTATTAGAATGTACAAAACTTGGGAAAATACTTGCATCCTTAGCACCACAAGAGAAGAAAAGAGGTGTAGTCTTCTATATCAAAGAATATATAAAAGCTAACTAAATCTATGTGGATGGAAAAGATAGAATTTTGAAGATAGAAATAATATTTAATTCAAAACTGATACTAATGATAGGAATTTATACACTGAATGTTGGAAAAGAACTTTTTAAAGAATTTTGAAAAAATTACAGAATTGGTATATGGAAATATTTCCATATTAGGGGACTAACTTTATTATAGACCTGGACTTGGATTATAAATCTAGTAAACTAATCAAATTATCAAAGAGGACTCATCCAAACTCATTTATAAAAATGAAAGACGAATTGTCTATCCATCCACGATGTTTGAAGAGAATTCCACCTAAAAGAGAAACATTTTACAATTTGTTCTAATAGACATGTATTCTGGTCAAGGATATATATGATATGGATGGCAGAGGAATTAAAAAATGATATACTGTGTGGGATACTGCTAAAGCATATATGAGAGGTTTAGTGATAACCTATATAGGGAAAAAGAATAAAGAGAAAATACAATAAAGAAAAAACTTTAGAAAATGACTCCAAGAAATTGGAGATAGAGTTACAGATAGATCCATCAAAAAATAATGTGAAGAACCAAATGGAAGCATTAAAACATAAACTGGATTTGCTGGATAAAACTGAGCTAGCACAAAAAAATGAGAAGTTCAAAACAGAATTTATTTGAGAATGCAAATAAATCATGCCATTGGCTAGCATATAAACTGAAAAAAGAAAAGCAAAATGAATGGATTCATCAACTATTACATAAACAAGGGAATCTCCAATACCAAAATGAAGAGAAAAAGAAAGTGATTATTATGCAGAATTATATGAAAAAGAGGCAATCCCCGACTTGCCTAAAATACCGGATTTAGTGAAAAATATTTTGATAGAATAGATTACAATGATGGAGCTGATGGAAGCAATTAAGAAGCAAAGCAATGCTAAGACCAGGGATGGATGAATCACCAGTGGAGTTTTATAAACACTTGCAGAACCCACTTGGAGTACCAATGTGAGACTTCTTCAATGAGGTATTATTGAATGCAAAGATACCAGACTCATGGAACCAAGCATATATAATTCTCATACCAAAAGAAGACTCAGATGTACAACAGATAACAATTATAAACCTATATCATTGTTGAATGTGGACTACAAAATTTATGTAATAATAATTATGGAAAAGATGAAAAAGTTTTTGAATATATCTATACATGGACCAAAATGGATTCCTCCCCAAAAGACAAATCATGAATAATATTAGAATGATGTTAAATACATTAGAATATTATGAAGTTCATTCAGGAAGACAAAATGTCTTTGATCTTCCTGGATGCACAGAAAGCTTTTCATAACGTGAATTGGCAATTTATGTTTTTACAATTGCAAGAAATGGATTTTGGGGAGAGATTCATAAATATGATTAAAGAAATTTACCATAAGCAGACAGCAAGGGTGATGATGAATGGTGATTTGACAGAGAAATTTAATATTAAGAAAGTTACAAGACAAGGATGTCCACTGTCCCCATTATTGTTTATTTTAACTTTGAAAGTGTTAAACAGAGGAGTTAGACAAGAGGTAGAGATTAAAGGTATGGGGAAAAAAAGAAGAATGTAAACTGCAAGCATTTGCAGATGATTTGGTTTTTATTCTAGAAAATCTGCAAAGATTAGAACCAAAAGTGTGGGAAAAAATAGGAAAATATGGAGAAGTGGTAGGTTTGAAAATAAATAGAGAAAAAACTAAAATGTTGGTTAGAAATCTAACAGTTACACAGAAAAATGATTTGATGAGTGAAATGGGTATCAGATAGTGAAGACAGTGAAATATATAGGAATACATTTAACAAGTTAGATGTGTAACTATTAAAGAAGGCAATTTCTATAAATTGTTACAATCAAAAATGGACTTGGAAAAATGGAAGATTTTACAACTACCACAGATAGGTATAATAGCAACAACAAAATGAATATTTTTACTATATATATCTTTTTCAAACAATACCAATAAAAGTGGAAAAAATACTTTAAGGATCTTAACAGGATGATATTAAAGTATATATGGCAAGGGAAAAAACCCAGAATAAGTTTTAAAATGTTGCAAGATGCAAGAACTGAAGGAGGTTTTGGTCTACCCAATTTCGTATTGTATTATCAAGCTACAATACTTACCTGGTGAGATAATGGATTATTTTAGAAAATGTAAGATTATTGACATTAGAGGGACATGATTTACAACTGGGTTGTTATGCCTTCTTTTGGTATGGGAAAAATGAAATACATGACTATTTCCAAAGACATTTTATTAGAAATGCACTATGGTTAGTTTGGGAAAAAACAAGGAAACAGCATTATCTGAAAATTCTGGTCTGACTTTCTGCAATGGAAGCATTGACACCCAAATTTGTTAGATTTATAGAAAATTGTTACATATAAAGATATTTTGAATTTAAAGGGGGAACAAAGCAAAAATTAAATGAACAAGGGATCTATATAACATGGTATCTATACATGCAGATACATTCTAATTATGACAAAGATGCTAAACTACTCAGTCTTTATAGAGACCTAACAGCTGGATCAAATATTGAATGGAAAAGAAGAAAAAATTATAAAAAAGCTATATAGTTACTTATTGTCTATTGAGCTAGGTGAAGGATACGATGACTGCTTGGGTGAAAAACTTTGCCTATACAATAGAACTGATCGATGGCAAAAATTATGGGATAGAAATTATAAAATGACTATGTCAACAGCGTATAAAGAAAATTTATATAAGATGTTTTATAGATGGCATTTAGCTCCATCAAGACTGGCAAAGATGTTTACAGATATATCTGCTAAATGCTGGAAGTGTTACCAAACACCTGGGTCCTACTATCACATATGGTGGATATGCCCACTGGCAAAGAGGTATTGGACAAAGATACATACATGGGTGGGAAAAATGGTAAAACAACATATTGATTTAAAACTGGAGATTTTTTTACTGGCCATGTTGCCAGAGAATTATAGTAAAGAGAATACTAATTTGATTGTACATGCTCTAACAGCAGCTAGGATTGTATTTGCACAACATTGGAAGCACGAAGAAATCCCTGCAGAAGAAATAGTGATCAGGAAAATACTAGTATGTGCTGAAATGAATAGATTGACATTTGAAATTAAAGAGAAAGAATTAAGTGAATTTTATAAAATATGAGAGACATTTTATCAGTGGTTAGATAATAGAAATGAGAAGTAAAATTAGGAAAAGTTACAATTAAATTTAAACATAAAAGAGTACAATATTTGTATAGAACAGGATGGATGTATTTAAGTTTAGATATGGAAAAGTATGATTTATATATGATATGATATTTTTATTGTTAATATTTGTCAACCACAACTGTTATTTTAAGATTTTTTTTACACCTGACTTCACGATTTGATGAATGATACATGATATTATGTAAAAAATGAAAAAACAAAAAATATATACAGAAAAAAAGTCTTTTTTAAAGACTTAAAATAGGGGCCAATCTTATTCCCATGAGAAAAATGTTTCATAGGGAAGGCACCACCACAGACAAGACCCATTTCCGAACAGATGGATCTCCTTAAGAAAGGCGACATGCAATATAATCTGCCTCCCTACTCTGGTGGATCAGTTAAATATAACTGGAAAAAGATGAAACTTCAAATAACTTGGCCCAAGGCCATATAGGATTTTAAAGGTGACAATCAGTCAACCTTGAATTGGATTTAGAAGCAAATCGGCAGCCAATACAACTCCAGCAAGAAAGGTGACACATGTGCAATTCTAGAATTGCACAAAACTAAACTGGCTACCAAATTTTGATCCAATTGAACCTTGCTGATCCTTTCAAGGGTAAGACCATTGCAGTAGTCAAGATGGAAAGTAATCTGGGCATGGGTGACTGCGAGCAGGAAATGTTCCAGGAAATGACATAACTGATGCACAATATGCAGTTTACACAAAGGCCCTGCTGTCCATGATTGTTACCTGCTCCTCAAGAGCAGTTTACTCCTGCAGACTAAATGGTCTTCCAGAGTTGACTATCTGTTCTCTTGAATTCAGAAATACTCCTTTAACTCTGGTCCCTGTGTATTTTTTTTTTACAGATATCACATTATAAGTGTATTATGCACACTCTCCAAGCCATACTATTTCATATGAGATCCAAACTGTGGTTTAACACAGGCTGTTATAAAGCAAAAGAACAAATAAATCCTTAGCCTAGTATATACTTTTATATCTAACAACTCATTAGGTTCCTTTCAATTACTCAGAGAGCAAAATAAGTTTTATAAAGCACCTGTAAAGTATAAGCTCTGGGGGAAAATTCAGTGCATTCTAGCCTCCTACCTTTTAATGTATACATCAATTCAATAATTTAGTCTTTTTTACTGTTCTAATCATCACTTTCCAATGTTGGTAGATTGTGCAATTCCAGCTTGGCTCTATATAGGCATTGTAGTAATTTTACATGTCTCCAAGGTGGAAATTAGAAGTGCATTGGCTTCCTTTTGTCTACAAGAACAACTTGAGGTAAATTATCAAAAAGTGCTAATGTTTCCACAAAACAACAGTAGGTTATATAAATGTAAAATTAATGTGAGCCCAGTAGAGCAGGTATGTTTTTATAAATATCTTGGGGTGAAGTTCCAGGCTTCCTTATCTTGGACTGCACATTTCTCTTATCGGGCAATTGTTGCCCTATGTAGCTCCACAGCTGTCTTAAGATTCTTCTATTCAAAGGGGGCACATTTTATTCCTTTAACTTGCAAGGATTTTCTTTCTAAGGTCATCTCTCGGCTTCTTTATAGCGTTCCAATTTGCATTTTTACAAAGTTTAATATCTTGGAAGCTGTCCAGTTCAGATTTATACAAGCAATATTTGCAGTTCCAAGATACATCAAGAATGCTGTTTTATGGTTAGAGACAAGTTTGGTTTCTGTGAGTGCCAGAGCCTTATTCTATATTCTTAATTCCTGGATGAAATTAATTTTCTGTCCTGTGGGTCTGACTTTACTGGTTCTCATAGTTTAAATCAACCAGGCTAATTGCAAATTCCAGTCCTTAGGTCTTTCTGTGGAACATCTGTGTTCATTAGAGCTTGAAAATTCCAGGAGTCACCTTAAAAACATATCTGGAATATTGATTTTCAAGCCAGTTTAATCTCACTATCCAACTCTATGGTTAATAGATTCTTCTCAAAGAAGCATGTGCCATCATGAAAATCATCTTCATTTCTAATTCTGAAATTTTGTTGGGCTTTTACCTTGGCTGGGCTGGATGTATTATCCTGTACAATTCTGAGCGGGCATTTATAAAATTATCCCTTTTCAGTAATATCTCATGTGAAGATGATTCTGTGGAATCCCTAAACCAGTTGCTCTTTTGTTCTCTCTCTCTAAGGAATCAAGGAAGATATATAGATAATTCATTTTGTGACTGTTGAAAGTTACAACGGCACTGAAAAAAGTAAATTGTGATAATTTTTCACAGTTACAACCTTGTAGCATAATCGTGTGATCATAATTCAGATGCTTGGCAATTGCTTCATACTTAGGACCATTTTTGTATCCCAAGGTCATATGATCACCTTTTGCAACCTTTTGACAAGCAAAGTCAATGGGGAAGCCAGATTCACTTAACCAGGTTACCAACTTAATAACTGAGTTATTCACTTAACAACTGTGGCAAGAAAAGTTGTAAAATGGGAGGAAATTCACTTAACAAATGTCTCGCTTAATAACAGGAATTTGAATCCCAATTGTGGTTTTAAGTTAAGTACTATCTGTATGTTTATCCCATTTTAAAGAACTATCCTGGTAGAGAGTACAATGTCTATCTGGCAATGCTTCTTTCTGAGCAGGACGCTGACATATCTTTCCAGGATGCCTGATTCTGGGTTATTGTTTGTTGCATTCATCCTACTGATTGCCTTATTACAAATGTTGGTAATTACTACTGCTATTTGGAGAATAGTTACAGGAATTTATTTTATATATAGATACTTTATGTAATGTCATTATATTTTTAAAGTTTTATTAATAATTACATACCTATTCATTTTATTATTGTGCTTTCTTGCACATAGGCTATAGTAAAGGTTGGATTTGGTATTTTACTCCCAAAGGCTTATTATTCAATTGTATTGTAAGTATATGTTATGTACTAAGTATGCCTAATTTAATGTACTCAAAAACATATTGATTATAACATTCATTTTTTATTTCTTTTGCATCAGTTCTGGTTGAAGAAAACAGGTAATATTATATCTACTTCCATTTAATCATGAAGCATGGAATGTGACCAATATAATTTTACAGTAACAAAATAAGGAAGACTGAAAAGATGAATTATCAAGTTTTAGAGTCTTTGAACAAAACTTTGGATTTTGAAGTCATTTGAACAAAACTTATTCAAATAGCTTTTACAGGAAATAACCATAGACCATTGTTAATCTTTAAAAGCTTCAAAATGTCTTTACACTAAATAGATTTATTATTTTATGGGAAAACAAAACATAATAGTTCCTGCTACTTTTTAAGAAGAGATAGAAAGAAGAAAACACAGAAATAGTTACATTTCTTATTCTGTCAAACTAAGAAGAAAAAAATTAAAATATCTAAATTTCCTATTTTGTTAAAACAGGATCTAAAAAAAACTACAAATTGTCATGCCCTAATCAAAGTCTTTTAATTGTTGGTAAAGGACCCTACAAATGGATCTTGATGGATTAGCAAACTTCTGCCCAGAAGAACAGCTTGGCATATGTCCACCCTGTATGTGGTGTAGCCAGCTTTTTAAAACTATGGAATTCCATGTTTTGTCATGGTCTTATATATTTTTAGTTGGATAAGATGCCAGGGAAATCTTTAACTGCAGAAGCCTGTAAAATTGACAGCAAGTGACTTAGGTTGACCATATTTAATAGCCCAAAAAAGAGGACGGGGGGGCGGCGTCGGGGGGGGTGGCGTCAGTGTAGGGCGGTGTGGGGGGGCGGGGGCAGGGGGGGGTGGCGTCGGAGGGCGGCGGTGGCTTGGGGGGGGCGGGGGT
>JAEANM010023497.1:0-11355 GCA_017656035.1 Myanophis thanlyinensis
AGCTCTATTTAATTATTTTAATTGGTTTTTAGATTTTTCCTATGTATGTTTTTTACCTGCTGTACACTGCCCCGAGTGCCTTGGGAGAGGGGGCGGTATATAAATTTTGAAAATAAATAAATAAATGATGTTTGATGTCTTTGTCCACTCCTGCAGCTGAGAACACAAAGAGATCTCGAAGAAGGCAGAATTTTGGGATTGTGGACTTGCAACATTATTTGTAAAGGCCTCTTAAGAAGCAAGTTGAACGAAGAAGAGAGGTTCAACAAAGGCTCTAGAGACTGTGGCTGCATAGTTGATGAAGTCAGGAAATATAAATTCTACTTTCTTCTTGAATCTTTTGTCATCAATACTTTCTCAGTGCTGTGAGAAATCAATGCTCTCACAATATGCTCTAGCCATCCAAATCCTCTGTTCCCCAATTAGGAAGCCTCAATAACTAAGGTTAGCTACAGCTCAAGATAAATCCTCTTTCATCCTCTTTAAATTATTAAGCTTTAAGGTTGATATTTTTGCCCTTTTAAAAATACAGTCTTAGGAAACTGAGTGTATTATTTCAGGTTTCAGCCACAAACATGGTTAATCAGAGATTATCAGTTTTACTTCAAGGCTGAAGAGTTAACAATGAAGCAAAGAAGTGTAAGAAAAGAAAAAGGCTTGGCTGAAAAGTTTGCTTTGAGTGCAAAACAGTTGTCTAAAGTTGCTCCAAATTTCAGAAAGCCATGTCAAGGTTGTCAGCCAGTTTAAAGATCAGATGCCCAAGAGCAGAATCTACACATGAATTGAAGGCCAGATGATGTTTGCAGCAAAGAGAGGCTAACTCAGAGCTTTTTATTAAACAAGGTAGTAGCTGGTTATCATTGGCCATGATGAGTTATTGGTGCTCTCTTGAGCTAGCTTGCCTTCTTGCAGACATTTCATTAATCAAACTAGGTAACATCATCAGTGCTAGTTATCTAGTTTGGTTAATGAAACATCTGCAAAAAAACAAGCAAGCTCAGAGGGCACCAAGGACTCTTCATGTTAATCATGAGCTACAAATATTCTCCTTTATTAGTATCATTAGTCAGAAAGTTTACTCTTTTGCTTAATGAGGAATCTAAGAAAAGTTCAATGTTCTGCTGTCTTCTCTTGTCTGATGGGGAAGCTAGGAGGTCTTACACCACTCTCATTCAACTTTTCCAGTTGCTCAGATGCTAACTGTGTTTGTTCAGCCTGGTAGGATTCCTGGCTTTGTGCTCCCTGTGGCTGACATTTCACAGACTCACTTGGAGCAGTTTCTACAGGGCAAGATTTAGACTCAGAAACTGAATCTTGAACCTGGGCCATGACACTAAGGAGTTTAGCTGCATATTTGGCAGTAACAGCAAATAAACTTGTAATATTCTGGTCTTTATCATCTTCAGCTGAATGATTTTTTTTCTACCTAAACCTATTGTCATCTTATATTTGAGTCCTAAAAGCATTAGAGAAAATGTTGACCTGGATTCATTATAAAATTAGGTTTTGACAATTTAGTTGGACGATGTAAATGTGACCTTGGGTAAGTCTGTATACAACAAACTTTCCACATTGGAGCTTTATTGGGGTGCAATTAGACATTTACAGTTTTAAAAAAAAAAACATAGAAAACCTGCTCACATTAAAGTTTGAAACCAAAATATGAATACAATGTATATGAATCTCTACAGATATTTTACCAATATCAACTTTTATCAATAGTTCACAATGAATTTACATCTTCATGGCTTCACTGATTTAAAAATGGCAATGCTTAGATAATTATTATCATCCAAAATACTATTTTGCCAAGAAGAGAGCATTAGCTCTTCGAAGAAATTTGTAAAGTATGACTCATAGAATCATGTCACATGACTACCACAACTTCAAGACTCCTCTAAGAATAATACACATTTAGAGACATCACACAAAAATGACATAAATTTATATATAGAATTTAAGCTATTGACAGATAACGCATGAGTTTCTGGGTTTGGAGAGATTTTAGTGAATAACATGGTAATTTACTGCATCTAACCTGAAATACCAGATCTATTTTTCATTTTCTGTTTTCTGTCACTGTTTGGTCTCACTTGCATTTGGCTATTTATGTTGTATTTGCAGTACAGGCAGCTGTAAATAGATTAATCATTTGGGGACTTTTTCTGAGATTCAGCATCCTTTACTGGCTGAAAGTCTGCTAAAATGACTGGAATACTTAATTCTAATACACAGTACAATAACTTATCTAACGGTGAGCTCTTGTGCTGAAGGCAATATAGTCAAAATAATGCTACTGAGAAACGGGAAAGTGTTATTAGCATGCCTGGGGGATTGTAGGTATAACTTTAAAAGAAATAAACACACACACATATAAAGGAACAATCCTAAACCTGCAAAACCTAAAAGCACATAATACATATTTGCAATAGGACATCTTGCTATAAGATAGGAAGGGAAGAAGGGAGTAAAAAATAAAATGGAGTTCTATAAAATAAGGCCTAGAATAAGATGGTCAACAACCAGAATAGAAACATTACATACTCAGCCCTTTTTTCTTTTTCTTTTTTTTTGGTAGGGTTCACCTTATATTTGAGCCTTACCACTCAGGAAAAAAAATGTGATGAATCCTTTTTGTTTTGTCTTTTTCACCCAATGCTAGAAACCATTCTGTAAAACATCTCAAATGGAATAATGTCTTGTGCTTACCTATCTCCACTAAAATAACTCTCAATTATAAATATAAATTGCAGTGTACATTAATTAGAGTACATATTTAAGTTTCTACTTAGTACTCAAGATAAAATAAAATAGAATTTCAAGCTGTAAATTAGCAAAAACAATATTTTGTTTCTTTTTATACATGCACTCTTTTTTCCATGTAAAAGTATCCTTGTTCCATTTTTTGCTTTGTCCTGAATGGTTCAAAAAATCCTTATTTATTTTCTAAAAGCATGTATTATAAATAACAAGTTATTAATGGTATAATGCACATAATAGACAAATAGCATAGTTGCTTCTATGTATTTATAGCTCTTTAAGTTGTATATACCCACTGATTAATCTTGTCCCTAAAAGGCTACTACCACCTAGCAATGGATTCTGATCAGTTGATATTTAGCAGAAGTAAGACAATTCTTGCCTTTAGACCCTTGTTTGCTCATTGGAGAACCACCAATGGTAGCTACCTCAACCTCCCCCCCCCCCATTCTCCAGGTAATATGCCCCAAAGACGTCGGAGTGAGGGGAGAGTTTCTTAATTCAGGTCTTTATCTAGGAAAGTTTTTATTTGGCAAGATTCTGTGCATTATGTACAAGCAAATAAAAACTGGACTTGACTGTATTTCAGTGGGTTGTCTCTGGGTTTTGGCCTTGACACCATTTCATTCTCATTTCACCTAACCTAATTAGGGATAAACCCTCATTCTCCTATGTAAGTCTATACAAAATCTTAGGATTTGGACTATAAACGTGCTTGGAAGCACACTGAAAAACATCTTGGTTCTGTTTTTATTTATGACAATTAAAGGTAAAAATAAAAAAAATCTAAATGTAAAGATCAAGGTGACTGAAGACCAATTTGTGGATATTTTAAGATTCCAGTTAAACTAGGAATAAAATGCAAATTAGTTAGCAGAATTCCATTAATCATGTCTCCAGAAAATCCCATTAATTGTAATAGAAAGCAAGCAAGCAAAAAAAAAAAAAAGACTCCATCTCAAAATAATTAGGAAAAATCATGGCTTTTAAAAATAACTGACAAAATAAAGAAATAAATTAAATGAGTATGTTCATCATATCATCACATGAAAAAATGGAATTTGAGGACAATACAATACAAAACCCACCAAAATTAATATACTTTATCCAAAGACAGCCCCTAAGACAGAATATATTGAATGAAATGGCTTATGTAAAAATATTTTACAGTTTTGAATCAACGTCCAAAGTTTCAGCAGGTTCTGATATATAAAAACTATTCAAGTTATGCTTTCATAATAAGCCTTTTATTATATCACTATCAAAAGCTAATACATTATATCAGTATCAGTGTTTTCAAAAGCTTCTATAAAAGAGGAAATGGACAATATTGTGCTCATCCTTAGGAACTGTTCATTATACAAATCAGATGTGAGGTAGAGCATGCCAAAATCCTTTGCACTGTTCCTAATTTTATGAAAGAACAAAAGTGCTAATGAAACACTTAACGGAGTCAAGACAATGCAAGAGTATGTATTCTGAATTTCTGTAGTACCATTTTCATAGCATGATTTGCCACTTGCTAATTCTTTAAACCCAACATTTTTTAAAACATTAAAATCAAGTGGATCAATAGTTTCACTATAATGTTAACAAAATTGGCAAATACTGTGAAATGATGGTAATCTGTTCTTTTAAAGGTCAACAATGAAATCTGAGCAGCCGCAGGGTTTGAGACCATTATAGATTTTAGTCAAAGTGATGGGTAAAAATTATTGGCCTTGCAGAGAAATATGGTGACTCCCCATTTTTTAAATAGATTAAACTAATTGTATTTGAAAATTCACTTGACCAATATCCAGCTGCCAAAGAGTATTCTAATTAATAAACTGGGATAACTAACATGAAAAAATATATTCCTACCAAATGTGATACATTGCTTTGCAATAGATCTGCAAGATGTATTAAAATCTCCTTCCTTTTTTAAAAAATTTGAGTTTGAGTAAAATATCTCTACTTGTTTTCTGTATTATCTACCAAACCTCAATTGTCATTAATGTTGTATAGTTTTAATTTATTTGGGCACTGCCATCCTGAATATGTATTTCATAGAAAGACAGGATAGAATTGTAAAGCACCTTAAAGAATTAAAAATAACAAAAACCTTATGAAATTAGCTCCAGGACAGGGACTCTGTGTGTGAATCTTCAGAAGTTGCTGAACTACAATTTTTATCATCCTTGATCACTGACTATTCAAGATTGGTCTGAGGAAACATCTGGAGCATGTCATACCTGAATAAGCTACTTTTAAAAAAAATATATTATTTTCCAAATAACCTTGGTTTAAATTAAGTTGAACTGGCCTGGGCTTGTACTTTTATGGGAACCTCCAGGAGATTTCTGGGCTGTATGCCAGACTGGAAGAAAAGAAAAGATATGCATACAAACAACATTTTAGAAAAAAACAATTAGAAAACATTGCCTGAACACTATTAAGAAAATTGTACATCATCATGATTTCAGCTCAAGGCTTTGTTTTACATGTAACATGAATAAAACATTATAAACATAGTCAATGTTATGAAGAATGCTTATAATCATATTAGTTGCAAAATTTGGGTTTCAAAGTTCATCTGCAATGTTTTTTAAAATATTTTTATATTTTTTATATTATAAAACAATATTCTTCTGCTAGTCTCTGTTTGATTGTTTCTCATTCTAGATGTTATTCTTTCCAAACTGGTGCATTTTTTTTTCAGATATCCTCACTGAATTTGATTTGTAATAGTGAATCATTGTTTTATTTTTGTTTTCATTCTTTTGTTTTCATTCTGTGATGGGTAACCAATTTTTCTTCCAGTAGTCCTGCAGCTGCTAGCTCTGGTTGCTCAGTCCACAGTCTGGAGTCCTGTGGCCCCCTTGTTCAGGATCTCCAACAAACTCCAACATTTAGAATGGTCCATGGTAATATAATCGAACTGATCCAAACAATGGGTCAGTATAGGTTTCTGCAAATTATAACTCACCATATTGTTTAGGGGAAAGGTACTTTTCATCTGGCTCCTCCTCCTTCTGGCATAGATCTCATCTTCCTTAGAGCATGAAAGCCCCACAATCATGTCAACGGGCTATTATTATTGTTGGTTGCATAATCATATTTTCAGACTTATCATTTTATCCATCTGACTTCTTCCCAAGTAGATAGGCATTTTAGTGGTGATGATGATGATGATGACAATTTCTGTATTCCATGAAAGTTATGCAATCTGGCCCAGGTCAGCATTATTTAGATTTCCCTAATGTACTTTTTCTAGTGTATTTTCAGTAACTTTGCTATTTCTATCCCCTGGGGGTGTTTCGTATTCTTACCAAATGTTCCTATCTAGATACTTATACTCAATTTTCTGGATTTTAATGCATATATATGAGCTTACTTCACTTTTAATGTCATTCCTTTTTTTGTTTTTGTCTGGCCTATATCCTTTTGGATATATATCAATGTTTGCATTCTTCATGAATTTCATTCTTTCATTCTACCAGATACTGTATCTGTGAAACTTAACAAATTCATACTTATCTTCCTGCATTAAAATGTCTATATATATATATATATATATTTCTTTTTGCTGACCATATTTTATGCATTTGTAATAAGTCCTTGGATCCTGTAATTTGACCTCTGGTTTCCTGCAATTTTTTTGCTTACTTTGCAATTTCCATATCCTGCATATCATTACTTGTTCCATTCTCAACACTTGGCATTTAATTATTTGTGGGCCTTCTTTTGCCCCGTCCTCTGGCTCAGTTTTATAAACAACCTTCCAAATACATACAGTAGTTACCAGCTGTTGTGGGAAAATCATATATGCATAATTATGTATGTATGTATTTTATTTATTTAGTCATGTTTATGTAGTGTATATTAGAGGTGGGGACCAGTTGAGAACTGTATGCAATCAAATTTCATTTTAATATATGCCAATTAGTGTACATTCAAAGTGACAATAAAATTATTCTGAGTCTAAGTCTCTATCTTTTGTGAGAATCCCTTTCTGGAAACATAGCCCTTTGAATGAATTCAAATTGTCCTTGTTGGTATTATTTGTGTAGCCAATTGTTTGCTATCTTTTCTCTTTTCTTGGGCCACTTCCTCTGATATGAAGGAGCAAAAAAAAACACAACCCCCACCACCACTTCCTATCCACTAATTCAGTGGTGGCGAACCTTTTACTTACCAAATGCCAAAAAGTACATGCTTTGTGCTTGCCATCCGCTCTTGTGCTGCATGTGCAACTGCACCATCTGTGCATGCATACAGCTTTTGCATATACAATACATGCATGCTGCATGCAGGCACTCACGCACACATGAGCAATTGTGTGTGCATGCGCAGGAGAGCTCCAAAGACCAACTGGATTTCCTGCTGCAATCGCATGCATGCACAGTGGAGGCCTGAAGACCATCTGGGTCTCTGCAATCACACATGCATCTATGTGCGATTGCATGTGCACGCTCATCTGGAGGTAAGTTGGTTGACAGCTTGTGTGCCCAGCAAGATGGCTCTTCATGCCATCTGTGGCACTCGTGCCATAGGTTCACCATCACAGTCCTAATTGTTGTCCTTCTGCCCAATGTTTCTGAGTCCCTTGCAATATATTCAAGGCTACGTTTGGCTGTATCATTTGTTCTCACATGGATCAGTAGGATAGATATTTCTTAATGAGTTTAAAAGAGTCTTGGGATTCTTTCTGTCACATCCCAGATGTGTGTCTAGGGACAGCAACTTATTTCTCTTGACAAACTATTTAGCCAAAAATTGCTTTTTCAGTCCCTGTCAGTACAGAAACTCATCACCACCCACTCTTCTACTTTTTTTGGAGCAAATGGAATTTTATTTAAATGCTATTTATCCTGCTGCAAATGCCAAGTTCTCCATCTATCTTTATTCTGGTGAGTATTCATGTACACATATACACCCTTTACATTTCTAACCAAAATAGTTAACTCTTACAAAGCATGAGAAACAAGAAAAATATTTTAGAGAAAAGCAGTCAATGGTCCAAACTGGGTTACTATCATAAAGTAGTATAGATTGTCAGGTAAGCCAAATCTCTCTCCATAGTTTCTGGCAGCCCTGAAGATTCTCCCAAAAGGGCCTCAGAGAGTTTTGATTATGTTGGATCTGTTACTTGGAAACCTGATGGTTCCTTTGTTTTGAAGAATAAACTCATGGACCAAAGTGAAGTCTTTTTAATTGTAATTTTATTTATTCATTTATTATTTTTCTGTAAACACACCTGCATCAGCATGTTCATGACAGTTGCAATCATTCATTTAGTGACCGTTAATTTACAATGGCACTGAAAAAAATGACTTATGGCCAGTTTTCACACTTATGACTGTTGCAGCATTCCCAAAGTCATGTGATCAAAATTTGGGCACCGGGCTACTAGCATGTATTGATGACAGTTGCACTGTCCTAAGGTCAGGTGATCATCATTTGTAACCTTCCCAAATGACTTCTGACAAACAAAATCAATGGGGTGGGAAACCAGATTTGTTTAATGATCACATAATTCACTTAACAAGTGCAGCAATTCACTTAACAATCGTGGCAAATAAGTTGTTGTAAAATGGGACAAAACTCATTTAAGAACTGACTTGTTTAGAAGAGACATATTGGGCTCAGCTGTGGTTGTAATTGGAAGACTACCTTATATGCAATTTTTTTGCATTCCATAAAACTTCTATCACAAACAAAAGGAGGGATATAAATGGGATGAATGAATGAATCAAACAAATTCACCATTCTCAGCTTATATGAAGAAGCTGAAAGGATTATGTAACGTTGTATTTCTTTCTGACAATCTTTTTATTTGGAATTTATTAGATGCAAGACTCTACCAAAGCTCACTTATTCTTGTTTGATTGTGTGACAGTATTAGAAATATAGAAAACAAATGGTTTTTCTATGTCAAAGACAATTCAATAAAAATATGATAATGCTTATAGATGCATTTTATACTCTTCATGCTTCCACGCACTGTATACCCTGTTCTATTTTACTGCCATAATACAAGGAAGTAGCTATGGAATTTTTAGAACGCCAGTAAGCCCAAAGGTAATTTGGTTAATGAAACGTTGCTTGCTTTAATCCTTATTATGTTAGGTCCCAGAGCCCTTAGCTCCAAATCTTGGTCTGATATAGTTTTTGCTATTATCTCCTATGTTTCAAAGGGTGCCTCACAGAGCATCCAATCCCTAACCTTGAAGTGTATTTTGGCTTTTAAATTGCTACATTACTAGCAATTGAAGAGTTAAAATGCAAAAATATTCTATAATGCCACTTCTTAACTAAGTAACATATTTGCGTTTGGCTAGAGGATTTAGTTCTTACCCCTTCTCCTTGTGAAATAATTATTGATTATAACCAACCTCTTAAGTGATAAATGAAATAAAACTTTAAAAAGAGAAAAAGGGAAAAATGCAAATAAATGTTTTATAAACTTGGTTTTATTTATTAGGTTAATATTTTGACATCCAGTGTTCAAAAACAAATTCACAATGCTGTTCAGCTCATGAGAAAAAAAAATCACCTGGTAACTTATGTATAAAAACTATAGTTTGGAAAAGAAAAATACCATGCTCTGGACAGAAACCAGAAGGTGCTGGCCTGTTTTGTAAAGACATGAGTTAAAGAGTTTGAAATTAATATTACTGTTTATAAAACTTTAGGAAATAAATTATACAGAAGAACAATACTTTTGGAACCCAGAATCCAGAAATGTATAGTAAGGATGTAAACAACAATAATAATAAAAAACAGCCAAATTTATTTTATTTATTGTAGTTCTATTAAATAATTAGTGTTATTATTTGCTTATAGAGTATATGACACAGTTTTGTTTACTGCCTTAATGATAAAGATATATAACTGATGCTTCTAACATAATACTCTTTAAATAAATACAAAAGGTCTATAGTAAGAACTAATTATTAACTATTACATCTGCAGCACTATGAATAATGTATTTATAGTTGTGCATATTCTACAACTTGAAAATATGATTATTTGTTCTTTACATATTTTCTATGATGCATGGCATCGTTTCTTTTTATTTCCTTTTCTTCTTGGCTAATTATGAAGCCACTTTATGAAATCATGTGGAAATATCAAACTGTTTAATTTTAATTTGCTGATTAAGCTTGGCTCTAAATTAAAAAAAAACATGGAATTGATGATGGTTGGCAGGATCCTTAAGGGAGAAAGGAAATCAATCACTAGATTTGGCCTTCAAATACTCATTACTGTATTTTGGCTTTTAAATTGGTTCTAATTTAAAGATTTAAATCTTTCTTTGGTGCTCCACTACAATTTCATACAATTTTCTCAGTTATACTTCTATATTTCAGTTGAACCACAATATGCTTTTGTGATACTACATTTCTCACTGTCTCTTGAAACTTGTCTTCAGTTTAACATTCTTAGAGTCTTGAAACCCTTGGCATTAACAAGACATTTATATATGGAGTAGAGCCATGTAAAGCATTAAAAGAGGTGAATTTTAAATCATGTTAATGCAAGCTAAGGACTCTTCCTTGAAGTATAAGCAAGCTATACCTTTTGGAAGACTGGCAAAGCTATTTCCAAAGCCATATCCAGCTGTCTATATATGTGTGTGCACACAACTGGCAATACCTGCATAGAATGATATAATGATAGGGACTTGAGTATATGCAGAGTGCCGGGTTTTTTGGCTGTGCTAGTGATTATGGGGTATATTTCTCAACTGGTCTATGTTTTAAATTTTGTATCATTGTAATTGTGTTTATTTGTTTTTGTTTTTTAGCCTTCCAGAGTCACTTGTTGAGATGGGTGACTGTAAAAATTGAATAAATAAAATAAAAAGAGAGATCCCACAAGGGGGAGCAGTGAGGCAGTCCCTTTGGTGAATGACCTTTAGCTATTGATGATAGTAAACTTAAGAATTATGAAGATTCCTAATACTGGGAGAACAAACATATAAGTAAAATCCTATCTAAAATATGTGATATGAGGAATATGAATAGGTATGGAATTTGAGTTATAGTAAATAGCTGAGTAGATGCAAAAATCCAGCTGCTGTGAAAAATACACCAAAATATTATTGGTGTAGTTCATATCAGTAGTATGTGTACATTCTATAATGCATCATTGACTAGATAATTCAATATAATTTTATTCACATTTCAAAATAAAATAAACCTAAATAAACAATACATGGGTAATTGCTATATGAGGTGGGAGCTCATAGAGTTGCCCTCCTCAGGGTTCCATCGTCCGGATGGTGTCATCTGACAGCCCCGAGGGTTCGGGCCTTCTCTATGGAAGCACCCTCCCTGTGGAACGAACTCCCCCCGGAGATCCGTACTATTATGGATCTCCGGTGTTTCCGACGTGCCCTGACAACCCATTTGTTTCAACTAGCTGGCCTGGCCTGATACCTGGGGTTTTAAATTTAGACTTAATTTATTTTAAACTGATTTAATTTAAATTAACATTGATTATAAAATGAACATTGTTTCATTTTATTTTGGCTACTTTAGTTTTCCAGTATTACAAAGTCATATGATTTAAAAAAACTTAAACTTATATATATATATATGTGTGTGT
>JAEANM010023498.1:0-10358 GCA_017656035.1 Myanophis thanlyinensis
TTCTATTCTATTCTATTCTACCAAATCTCAGAGAAGGCTGTTTCAAAGCCTCCAAATCTTTTTTTTTTTCAATATATATGTTATTGAGCCTATTTCAACATTTTATATCACTCTTACAATCTTTACAATATTCTGATATCGATGATACTCATATATACATATCAATTGCATTTATCATTACCTTTGTGTGTTAGTATACCTCTTAAGTTACCTTTATATTTAATCATGGCTTCTATTTTCTAACCATTCATACCACGTGTCCCAGACCAAACAGTATTCCATTTTCATTTCATTTGCATGTTCTGATGTGTCATGATATTGACACATCAGAACATGGAAGTAGCTACAGTACACACAAATCACAGCAAATGTAAATTCATGTTCAGAAAGACAGCTCTATGGACGGACCCATGAATTATTCATGTACAAGGAGGAAAGCCTCCCCTAAGGAAGGAGCAGGTATAAACCACCAGGAGAATATAAAACATGCACGACATGTATTGATTTTAAAATAATCTTAAAGGACTACTTTCTCATGTAAGCAGTTATTATTTTAAAGTTAATAACCGAAGGTGCCCTTCTGTATGTTTTACTGTTTTGAAAAATTGTTTGTCTGAGGCAATAATTCACCTACTTGTTGCCCTCCAGATATGGAGCAAAGTTAGTTATGAGCCAACCTGACCTTCAGCAGGTTGTGGAAATCTCTGTGAAGTCCATCAAGTAAGTAAATAGAATCAACAGGCCAGAAAGCTCAAAATAAGATCTATTGACAGACCAAGGACATTACACATCCTTTCCCATCTGGGTTCCAGCTCCTCCTTAGAAATACTGGCTTAGCCTTCTAGGTCCTGTAGTCCCAATGAAATGTGAGAGTACCCATCAAGCTTCCTAATCAGGGTTAACAATTGGTAAATCAAGGGATCTGTGACCAAGTCCTCTTTTTTTTTTCTCAGGGTATGGAAACATTTAGTTTTGGTCACCCCAATATTAAAAAAAAAATGTTGAGATTTTGAAAGGAGTTCAGAGAAAAAGCAACAAAGATGATTCAGGGCCTAGAAGCTATAATATACATGAAGAATGATTGCAGGAATTGGGTTGGGTCTAGTCTAGTGAAAAGAAAGATGACATATGATAACAGTCTTCCCGTACTTGAAGGGCTGCTATAAAGAAAAGAGGGCCAACTGACTTAACAAAGCACCAAAAGGCAAGACAAGAAACAATGGATGGAAACAAATCAAGGACAGAAGCAACCTAGAAGTAAGGAGACAATTCCTAGCAGTGAGAACAGTCAACTAGTAGAACCAATTCTCTTTGGAAGTTGTGGGTGACCCGTCACTGGAGGCTTTTAAGAAGAGGCTGGACAGCCATTTGTCAGAAATACTATAGGTCTCCTGTGTGAGCAGAAAGTTGGACTAGATGACCTCCAAGATCCCTTCCAACACTGAAACAATGTTCTGTGGAAGTTGCAGTTAGTATCCTTCTTTAATTAAATGTTCTCTTAGAGAAACCTGTCCCAAAATTAAGGTACCATTTTGCAAAAATCTGTGTAGGACATCCTGGCAACACATAAGGCTGATGTTGGGTTATGTTTTCTCTTAAGCCACAAATCATGCCAAGTGACTTAATAGGTGGCTCTGGTTTGTTCTCTGGGCAACAGTAGTAAAATGCCTTCTTCTGGGGGGACCTTCCAGTTTAGTCTACATCTCTGGTCATTTGCCTAACTGCCAAGAGGTCCCATCCATCCCTATTTATCTTTCTCTATTTATCTTTCTCAGTTAGGTCAACTAGGTTACCGAACAGTTACCATCTGAGGAATGACTTGGCTCTTTAAAGAAAATTCCACATTTCCACTCTCTGGCATGTAATCTAAGGTGTAATTTAATGGTTTTAATTCAACTGGACTCAGATCAGGACTTTTTAGGGAAGAATGTTTCTGGGTAATGATGTTCCCTTCACGGTCACAGTCACAAAACCAGGAAACAACAGAAGATTAGTGTTTTAATAATCCCTACACAAACAGAGGGCAGCACAATAGCTCAGGCACTGGGCTTGATAGCTGGAAAGCTGGAAGCCCAGTTTGAGACCCGAGCACCACACGATGAGGTGAGCGCTTGTTACTTGCTCCAGCTCCTGCCAATCTAGTTCAACAGCATGCAAATGTGAGTAGATCAATAGGTACCACTTTGATAACAGCAGTCTATGATGTCATGCTGGCCACATGACCATGGAAAAACGTTTAGACAGCACTGGCACCAACCCATATAGTCGTCAATGACTCTAACTTTACCTTTTTTTTTAAATTGGCAAACAGAACTTGGATAGCACCACCGCTGAAAAGGATAAGGGAAAGTCCTTGCCTTTGTGGCTGCTAATTGATATTCTTGTAGTTGAGAAGAAACCACTTATGACCCACTAAATTACAGGCCATCTATCCTACTTTTAAACCATTCATCCTGCAGAGTGCAAAGTTAATCACTCTCTATCCCAGAGTCTGTTCCGCTTTATTGATTCTATAATTTTAGCATTAAAACACCCAAATGATCCTGACCCTTTTCTTAATTTGTGCCAGGAAAACAAATTCAATCAATTTATTATTATTCTATATAAGTGCAGCGTTCCACCTAGGGAACAACTGGAGGGCCGTAAAAACCATCCATTGTATTTTGAGAAAATTGATGCGATCATTGGAGAAAGCTTAACATCTGCATCCTCTCTAAAGGTTACCAGGACTCTTGTGTTGGGCTGTGCAGAGATGCATATTCAAAGGAGAAAGAACGGTTTTGGAGTGTGTGCAGGCATGCAGCTCACAATGCTTGGGAATCTTAAAACAGTTGTGTCTTGTCATGGTCACTTTCTGCAGTGGCTATGCAATCTCGGGGAAAGCAACATTTGTCTTATTGCGCTTCTGACACCTCGTTCTTCATGTCCGGCAAATGCTGTACAACTTTAAGACTTCCTAAGCAGAATGTCTCTCCGTACCTTAACCGCTTTTAAATTTCAGGAACTCAAAATCTATTCACATACCTAATTCTAACAATTACAGTACAGTTGTGTATTTTAAAGTGTATATCTTTAATAAAGTTTGTTTTTAAAATTAAAAAAATAAAAAACATAAATTTCAGGAACTATAAAACACTCGTCTAAAAGGTCCTATGATATGATAAAAAAAAGTTCCAGCCCACTCACAATATGATGTGGGCCTCTCTATTTGTAATGCTGCACACAATCTGCCCATCTTCCGTGGATCTCAACTTTTGATATTCGGCCACAGGTTTCACAACCAAACCATTGTACAGAGTGCTTAAAAGTATTTGACCTGCACACCCTATGCACTTTCTGAAATATTTAGCATAATTCAATACCACCCAATACCACTTCTTAGACGCAACTCCAAAACTTCAACTTTTCCATCCTTATTCTAGCACAAAAACTAAAGCGAAAAACAACAGCAGCTATGGTTTTTTCCTCAAGGTGAACCCACAGCTCCCTGGAAACGGTTGAAATCGATATACGTGTGATAACATGGGGGAGATGAGTCTTGAAAATCTGCTGTGAATAATCCATGTTGGAGGGCATCTACGAATCTACAACCTCTTTACAAGGGATTGTAAAGTGCTCTAGAGAAATGAGAAATGGTTGCTCGGAGATCTTGAAGCCTTCAGTGGACTAAGCAGAAAACACAAAGAGGGAAATTTCATTGGTACAGTTAAAAGTAATTAAAAAGCAGAGACATCACCCTGCCAACAAAAGTGCATATAGTCAAGGCTATGGTTTTCCCAGTTGCAATGCATGGCTGTGAAAGTTGGACCATAAGGAAGGCTGAGCGCCAAAGAATGGAGGCCTTTGAACTCTGGTGCTGGAGAAGACTCCTGCGAGTCCCTTGGACTGCAAGGCGAACAAACCGGTTGGTCCTAGAGGAGATCAACTCCGACTGCTCTTTAGAAGGCCAGATCCTGAAGATGAAACTCAAATACTTTGGCCACCTAATGAGAAGGAAGGACTCCCTGGAGAAGAAGAGCCTAATACTGGGAACGATGGAGGGCGAAAGAAGAAGGGGACAGCAGAGAATGAGGTGCCTGGATGGAGTCACTGAAGCAGTCGGCGTCAGCCTAAATGGACTCTGAGGGATGGTAGAGGACAGGAAGGCCTGGAGGAACACTGTCCATGAGGTCATGATGGGTTGGACACAATTTCGCAACTAACAACAACAAAAAGAGTAATTTGAGAGAGGAAGAAAGGGTCTATCCATCTCAGTCATCTTGCATCTATATCTCCCAGCCAAGCCTTGTAAGATAAGAAAGACAACCAGTTGCTACTTTAAGAGTCTTCCCTTCACCAGGAGCTTCTCCCAGACTTCCTTTCAAGACTGAAGCAACTCTATTTGCCAGAACTTTCAACAGGGTTGGATTGATAGTGTTTATTAAGACAATCCCTTTGTCATTACAATTTCTCAAGCCTTCTTCCCAGCTTATTTTCTCATCACCACCTGCCCTTTCTATAGCCATCAGGGCTCTTTCTTAGCTCAGTACATAGGAAACAAGCCCTACGTACAGCACTGAAACTGAGAACCCAATGGTGGTATCGAAACCAACCCTAATACAGATTTGCACTCAGGTGTGTTTCTGTACCGAAGAAAGGAAATATTTCTCCACTAAGAAGACCATTGGATTCCTCATCCTCATCAAAGATATGGGAGGTCATCAGGTAGAATTTACCCTGGCCACATGCAATGGCCTTAGTATTCTTTCATTCTACAGCAAGGGTCTCCAACCATGGCAACTTTACAACTTGTGGACTTCAACTCCCAGAATTCCTCAGCCAGCATTTGCTGGCTGAGGAATTCTGGGAGTTGAAGTCCACAAGTCATAAAGTTGCCAAGGTTGGAGACCCCTGTTCTACAGTGAAATGTTTGTCCACGAAGAAGACCATCAGATTCTTCCTCCTCAAAGGGAAACTTCTTCAAAGACATGGGAGGCCACCAGGCAAAATTTACCCTGGCCACATGTAATGGCCTTAGTATTCTTCCATTCTACAATGTCAGCCCTTTAAGGAGGGGTCCTTTAGAAAGAAAGAAACATACAACTATGCTCACTTTCCCAACTAGGAAGCAAAAGGCTTTTGCTTCCTAGTTGGGAAAGTGAGCATAGCTGTAAGTTTATTTCTAACACCCAGGAGGATTGCCGCTGTAGGAAAAAGCCAGAAGTTGAGAAGGTTAGAAGGTTCACCCACCACCCTTAGGAAATGCTTTTTTTTTTCCTCAGCACAATCTTGTTACAGGTTAGAGGGCCAGTGTTTCCTCTTTTCCTAAAGACAACGGAGCACCACTTGCAAACTAAGGAGGGCGGGGAGAGAGAGAAAAAGCAATATATTGAATTCAATGCAGAAACAACCTCCAGTCAAGCTTAAAACACAAAGCTCACAATCTGCTATTTCAAAAATGTCCCCACTGATATGGCTGGCTCCGTTTTCACTTCTTTCGTCAGTTGAGCAACAGAGCACCCAAAGAGAGTCAAGCCAGAGACATCAGATTTCGGGCAGATTGATGGAAAAGCGTTTTAGATCCTGCCTTAGATGGATACGGACCCATCAAGTTCTCCAAGTTCCCAACCAAGCAGCTGGTCAATGAGGAGGAGTCTGTATTTAATTTGGCAACAAGGGGATGCCAACCATTACTATTATTTCAGCATCGATGCACGCATCCCTTGGGCAGATGCCTCAAGGAAATCTTTTGGGGGAGTTCAGGGCGAGCAGGAAGTGGCCGTAAAGCTGTTCTTCTCTTATGGACAGGGTAGCACAAGGTGAGCACCAATTAAAGCTCAGTGCGCAAGGCAAGATCGAATAGCAATAGCACTTAGACTTATATACTGCTTTACAGCCCTCTCTAAGTGGTTTACAGAGTCAGCGTATTTCCCCCAACAGTTTGGGTCCTCATTTTACCCACCTGGGAAGAATGGAAGGCTGCGTCAACCTTGAGCCTGGTGGGATTTGAACTGGCAGACAGCAGGCAGCCAACAGTCAGCAGAAGTAGCCTGCAGTACCGCACTCTAACCACTGGGCCACCAAGACTCTATGGTGGGTCCTTCCCATCAGCCCACCTTCCTAATCAATGCAGAAGGAGGAGCTTACAAGATTCTTAAGAGAGAAGTCAGGTAAGGGCTGCTTCTCTATCCCCCTTCTCACCCAAGTCTTACCTAGCATGTCGATATCAATTTGACATTTTTAATTTACGTTAATATTTCCCCCGATTTCCTAAGACCATGATGGCGAACCTATGGCATGGGTGCCCCAGGTGGCATGCAGAGCCATCTCTGCTGGCAGGCCAGCCATTGCCCCAACTCACGGACTGTGCATGCATATGTGTGTGTGTGTGTGATTCCTGTATGACTGTGCATATGCATGACATTCAGCATGTGACTGTACATGCGTGTGTGACTGTGCGCACAATTCCTGTGCAACTGTTATGTTTGCGTGACTGCAGTGTGCACATGCGCAGAAGCCACACACATCAGTCATGCATGCATGGAAACTGTGAGCATGCATAGAAGTGGTGCACATGTGCAGAAGCTGCATGTGCACAAAAAGTGCACGTGTGCACATGTGCGCTCACATTTGGCACTCGGTGCCCAAAAGGTTTGCCACCACTGTCCTAAGACGATACCTAGAACCACTGCCAGGGAATCCAAGTGGGAGAGTTTTGTTCCTTGGAATTCCCTTTTAAGATCCAAAACAGATTCCTGGATGCAAATGCCTCAGTGCTCCTACCAGCCCCCAAGGACCAGGACTGAAAGTTGCTTCAGGAAGACCTTCAGCTGAAAAACTGAGTTGCCTGAACAAAAGACGGCATCTCGGCTAGCAACATCGGAGATACTTTGCAAGGAATGCTGCGTCTCTGTGCCAGTCAGAGCACTTGCACAAAAGGCCAACACACCCGGCTGGCAAATTATCCTCTCGGTGCAGCCCAGGACAACCAATGAGGCAGACGGCCCACCCTCCAGTTCCACGCCCAGCAAGCTGAGATCTGTGATGAAATGGGAGCCTATCATCGGAGTCACTTTCCAGCTTGTATTCTGCAGGTTGGGCATTGAGGTTCCTCACAGACATAGCAGGAAAAGGTGCCAGGCTCTGCCCCTCCCCCCACCTCTCTCTTTTGTCAAGGCAAAGCTGTTGGAAAAGCAAAGTATGCCTTGTGGAAAATCAAAAGCCAAAGAAAATACGCCCCAGAAGAGCAGCCTTCTTCTGATACCCTGCTTTGCTGCGTCACAGGGAAAAAAGCCCAACATCTAAAGCAGTGATGGCGAACCTTTTAGAGACCGAGTACCCAAACTGCAAGGTGTGCACGTGTGTGTGCGTGTGCTATAGAGCCGAAGATCAGCTGGCCGACGAGGAGTTGGGGCATCACAACACCCGCCGCTCTGCAGGAAAAGCAACTGACATCTTTTTCAAGATCTTTTTCTTTTGCAAGAAGTTGGCTTTGATTGACTTTTTTTTGTTTAGTCCTACAAACTTCTGTTTCCATGCAAACGATGGTGAGAAACACCAGAGAGAAATGCAGTGGAGCTGAGCTGGGGCAATGGTGCGTGTGGCCCCAGAAAGGGCTCTGAGCACCACCTCTGGCACTAGGTTCACCACCACTGATCTAGAGCAGGGCTCCCCCAAATTTCGGACCTCAGGGACCACTAAATTCATAATTTTAAATCCCGCGGATGTGATCTCCCTAATGACCAGCAGGGTGGGCGTGTCTAGGTCATCTGACTGGGTGGGTGTGGCCAACTGGATGTCGCTCATATTGAGGGATGCCTCGCCGGCCTCTATTCCCCTCCCAACTCCTCTCCGCATCCCTGCCTGGGCTCCTTAGGGCCCCAACAGGAAGTAGTTTTTGGAGCTAAGCAGCCACTGTGAGAAAGAGTTGCCAAAACAGCTGGCTCCGTTCAGATTGGATCTGACCCAGAAGGAGGCTCAGAAGAAGTACCTCACTAAGGACTATGAGCATAGGCTTTCCAAGCAGAGGGAAGACCTGCAGGAGTGCAAGGCCATTTGGGCTCTGACCTGCTCTTCTCCTCCCGGGGGGTGGGAGTTTCGCGCACTGCTCGCTGAGGCGCCTGGACTCCTGCAATGGAGGGAGGGGTGGGAGCTACTAACCAGGCAGCCAAGCTAAGTGCCTGAGGACCCCTGATTTAATGCAATATAAAAATGCAAATAATTATTCTGCGGACCGCTAAAATCTTCTCACGGACCTCTGGTTGGTGACCACTGATCTGGAGGACTTTCCTCAAACAGAACCAGCGGAGGCTGTTTATCTCCCCTGCAGGAAGATAAAAGTGATAAAAGTCAACCTTTTCAACACAATATCCTTTTCTCAGGAAAGGAATGCAAAAGCTTTGCACCAGGGACTTCCGGGGGTGGTGGTGGTGGTGTCTATGGATGGATAGCTCAAATGCAGTGGGAAAATTGCTCGCTCCTTGATTTAAGATGCCAGGCCTCCCTCTTTGCCTTGCCCGGCCCCACCTTCCCTTCCCTTTCCTTTCCCAGGTTTGGCAGCTCTACAAGCTTCTCCCAATGAATAGCAGCAGCAGTTGCCCTCTCTACTAGCTGGCCTCTCTTTCTCAGCCATCAGAGGAGCCCCTTTCTGGAAGAACCAACTCCCTCCTCCTCTTCCCCCCCCCCCCCATTCAGGTCTTTGGAGTCATACTTCCTGCCTACTCTGGGCCAGCTGTTTTGACACCAGGCCCTCCAATTCATAGGAGAAGGACATGGCAGCTTTCACGGGGCCTTTTGCAGAGAGCTCAGATCCGCCTTCCTTCCGTTTCCTGCCCCACCTTCCGACATTTCGTCCCAGGCCTTCTTCCTCACCCTCTACTCCACCCTCTTTAGTTTTTCTGAGCTCCAGCTTGGACCTATGTAGACTAGGTAGGTGTCGTCTTATTCCTGTGGTTATGAATGCATGGTTTTGTTTTGTTTTTAAGAGATGCTTAATCTACCTACTACAAAGAAGGCTGCCACAAAGAAGAGGGGTGGGTGGGAGGGGGGCAACCTATTCTCCAAGGCACCTGAAAGCAGGACACAAGAAGCAACGGATGGCAACTAATCGAGGACAGAAGCCACCTTTCTGCTAGTTAGAACAATCCATCAGTGGAACGACTTGCCTCCAGAAGTTGGAGATGCTCCAACACTGGAAGGTTTTAAGAAGAGATAGGACAACCATTAGTCTGAAATGGCATGGGGTTTTCTTCTTGAGCAGGGGGTTGGACTAGAAGACCTCTAAGGTCCCTTCTATAATTCTGTTACCTACTTTACATTCCCAGATACCAGTTGACGAAAACTGACAGCCTCTATGGATCACCACTAAATTTTCACCATATTTCCTACTGCACAAATCATTTTTTTTCCTCCCTAAGGTTGCTGAAACCTACTTTGAACATCCAAATGAGTAAAATGCACGAATAAATAATAAAATTGCAATATATATTTTAGATGCCCTGAAGAGGAGGAAAGGGTGAGAAAAAGAGAGTATGGAGAGATCAGCGTGGATCTGACAGGTGCTCCTGGCATGGATAAATTCACCAAAACACTCCCTTCGTAAGTCCCAAAGGTGCTTTTTTTCTAAGAGGCAACTGGGCTTTCTGGTTTTTCTTGGAAGACATTTCGCTTCTCATCCCAGGAAGATTCTTTCGCTCTGAAGCTTCTTGGATGAGAAGTGAAACGTCTTCCAAGAAAAACCTGAAAGTCCAGTTGCCTCTTGGTTTGAAAAGCATCTTTGGGAAAACCATAATCTAAATGGCTGAGAATCTCCATAGATGCTCCTTCATAATGTACCACACCCTAGCACTGGGCAAGGCCCCGGGGGGCGTTCAGGGAAAGAAAAGCAGCCATCTGAGAAAATGTTCTCTATCCTCCCCCCCCCAAGATCCTTTGAATGGAGACCCTGCCCCCAAAAACAGTAACCTAGGATTTTCTGCAACCAAGTGATGCAATCCAGCACTAGCCAGTCATTCCTCAAAGTCTTCTGCTCCAAACACCCACTCTGAACATGCCCCTTACAGATGCTCTCTGGTCCATGGGAACATTCAAAGAGACAAGTAGGACCACACGAGGCTTTGGACGGCCACAATCTAGAACAAACACGGCAACTTCACTTCGCCCAGAAGTCCATCAAATCTTGACGTTTGCAGATCAGTCTTCTGTCAAGAGTTTATGGGCTTCTGGGTGTAGGAAGTAGGACCACAAGAGGCTTCAACCTAGAACAAACATGGTACCTTCATTTCACCCAGAAGTCCATCAAAACTTGACGTTTGCAGATCAGTCTTCTGTCAAGAGTTTATGGGCTTCTGGGTGTAGGAAGTAGGACCACAAGAGGCTTC
>JAEANM010023500.1:0-11354 GCA_017656035.1 Myanophis thanlyinensis
AGACCTCTCTCATCTTTTTAAGTGGGAGAACTTGCACAATTGGTGGCTGACTAAATACTTTTTTGCCCCACTGTATAAGAATGTTAAGTATTACAGTTGAACGCAGAGAAAACAAAAGTAGCTTGAAGACTTGGCCCCACTTCTTCCTACAATAATTGGATATAGATCTGAAGGGATTTATTTGAACTCCACACAATCAATCATTCAAATATATGAGTGTGAGGCATTCCCAAGCTTCACATAATTATTACTCACTTGTGTGTTTTTTCTAAAGTACAAGTCAAGGCATTCTTAAAAAATTAGTCATGAAAATACTACAAGGATTCTACTATTTACTGAGCATCTTTTTTGAGGTTTTTATGAGCCACTGCTCTGAATCCCTTCATGCAAGCAAGCAAGCCCAGGCTGTGACTCCTTGTTGAAAACAATTTAATCACCCTACCTGCTACTCAATCTCTATTTCTCCTGATGATGGTTGGCAAATAGAGGGCAAGTGATAATGTATGCCAGGAGAGTATAACGCCAATGTTATCCTTTATGTATTGGTGTGGGATATTGCAATGCAAGCACCTAAGGGCATGACTTAATGCAATGGCATAGTCCCAACTCCTCCCAACACCCCAGTATCCCCCAATTCAATCCTCCTGCTTCCAAGGGAGAACTCTTCCCATGCTCAATATCATCCATTCTGGGGAAGGGAAGAAGGTTCCACTGAGGCATTTTATTTTATTTTTTAATATTTTTATTGAATATTAAAGGTATTTACATGATAACAAGCACTTTAACCACACTGTGACAAATAAATCTTATAATTATTTACAATCCTTATCTTACATTCCTATATTTATAATCTATCCATTTATACAGATTATTCCAGACCACGTAATATTCTTTCTTCTCTTTTCCTTTCATTTTTAGTGTTAGTCTGTCCATTTCTACGCATTCAAAAATTTTACCAATGATCATCTCCATAGATGGTCTTCTTGTTTCCAATTTTGCGCATACACAATTCTTGCAGCTGTTACGATATGTATAATCATGTATTGGAGATACCTTTGAATTTTGGGGTCAATCATGCCTAATATGTATGCTTCTGGTTTTAATTCGATTATTACTCCTGTTATTTCATATATACAATTTTTAATCTGTTCCCAGTACCTAGTGGCTTTTTGGCATTGCCACCACATATGTAGTATGTTTCTTCTTTATTTTTACATTTCCAGCATTCTGGCTTCATGTTAGGATACATTTTAGCCAGTCTCGCTGGTAACATTGATAAAGCATTTTGTATAGATTTTCTTTGTAGGCCGTCGACAATGTCAGTTTGCAATTCCTGTTCCATAGTCTTTTCCATTCTTCAAGTTGTATAATTCGCCCAATATTCTTGGCCCATGCTATCATTGATCCTTTGATTATTTCTTCCTCCATATCAATTTCAAGTAGATAATTATATATTCTGGTTATAAATTTATCCTCTTTACCCATAAAAATTTTGTCCAAATTTTGCGGTATTTGCTGTATTCCAAATTCATCCTTATCTTTTTTATATTTCATTTGTGTTTGCATGTACAGTCACCAATCTATTATTATACCTTGGTCTTTCAGTTCTTCCTTTGATTTTAAATTTCCCTGCTTATCTAATAAATCTTTGTATCTTATCATTTTGTTTTCTTCTAATGTATTTGGGTATATTGTTGCTTCCACTGGAGATACCCACCATGGCAGTTTTATATAATGTTTTTCTTTTACTTTTGTCCATATTCTAATTAGTGCCTCCCTAATTTGATATTTCAAGAAATACGAGTGTGTTTTATTTTGTTTATCCCAGAGAAAAGCATGCTAACCCATCTGTAGGTCACACCACTCTATTGTTAGTATCCTTTTGTTTTCTAATTTTACCCATTCTTTTACCCATAGTAACCCCACTGCCTGATAATATAATTCCCATTTTGGGAGTCCAAAGCCTTCTCTGCACCTACTATCCTGAAGTATTTTCATGCTTATTCTAGATTTCTTACCCAGCCATACAAATTTCCTAATTAAAGTATTCAATTTTCCACTGAGGCATTTTAGCCTTAGCACTCATCAATGTCAGGTATGTACCTAGAACCGACTTCCCAATCTCATAACAACAGAGTTATGTTAAACTCAGCCCCGTCAGCCACTCTCACTGGACTGGTCAGGGTCCCCTTTCAAATCATACCTGTCAGCCAACACTACCAATCTGAAAAATGAGGAACTGCATTAAGAATGGATTCAGCCCTGAAATTATCATCACAGTGCCTGTCCCAAAGTTAGCAAAAAAAAAATTGCAGGAGGGCCTCTGTAGGGAGGGGGCCATTCAGAATTCCCCCTCTTCTACTTCTTCTAAGGTGACCACATCTTCAATGCTATATTTACTACAGACTAACAAATAGGACTGTGGTATTAGGAGTTGCTTTCTCTTTGTACAAAATTATATTTGTACATATTCAGCTGGAAGAATCTATAAGCGAAGGGTCAAAATCTGCAAGATGGTAGATGCAACACTGTAACTGAAACCTTACCCCTTGTCTCTGAACTTCAGTGGTGCACCATGGTGCACAAAATAGAAAGACTTGAATTGTCACTTTGTGCCCATCATCTTGATCTCTCTTATACAGTGCTGCCTGCCTAAGACATCCTATATTCAACACTGCCACTCTGTAGAATGTTTTATAAATTTGTATAAACATGATCGGTGCCCCAAGAAATTTACAGTTCAGTCTGACTATGCTTACCTGTTAGTCCGTTCATTACTCTGGTCAAGCAAACCAAATATAAACAAGTTGATATCTGGAGAAGACAATGCACAACAGACAACAAATCATGAAAAACATTCATTATTCAATAACAGGTTAGCAAATAATTTAGAAGTATACTTCCATCCATATTTGTTTGACCAACCAAGTCTACAAAGATTCTAGTGAACAGGTTCATATGATATATCAGTTGTATATTAGCTACATAACATAGATTTTTAATGCTCAAGTGTAAATAAAGCTGTCAGAATGAATTATAATTTCCACTATATTAATGAATACCTAAATAAAGCTTTCTACAACTAATGCTTGTCAAATGTCATTAGTTGCAGGTACAAAACTAAAAAAGTTGTACACTAACCAAGAAAGCTGATTAATCCCAAACTATTGGGTGACAACAATTCATATAATAGTTCACATTAAAAACAACAAGAAGAACAAAAACAATTCTGGCTTACAAGCAATGGTGTAGCAAGAATTGCATTTTATGAAACTTATTTTATGGTATGATAAATCTAAAATGTTGATATGCATCTCTATTAGCAATTAAAATGCCTAGAGAGATCCTTCTCTGTTGGTATTTTGGATCAAATTTTCATACAGTGTCTGCTCTGTCTAATTGCTGTGTACTGTTGGCAGCTTGCCTCAAAGCATAGAACATATGGCATTCTCAGAGGAAAAGATATCATTTTTTTTCCCTTACAACATACAAGTCAGTTGGTCATTGTTTCCCTCTATGGAGTTATTTAAACAGCTGCTCCCTCCAACTTAGAAGGAAGATAATTTTTGTCTCCTTTTAAATATATAAAACAGTATTTCTTTCATATAGATATGGCATGTAGTGAACAGTCCCTTTAAGCAGATAAATCTTGTGCAATAGGTTTGATTCATGGAACATAAATAGTTTAATCCTGTTCACTCTAATTTAGATACTATACAAAAAACTGGAGGATAATGTTGTGACTACTATAAGAAAACTGCATTTGCTAATAGACCAAGAAGTTGGAGTATCATGGTATTAGGTAAGAATGAAAAGCAATTCTAAATTTCATACTACTACTCTGAATTCTTTTTTTTTAAATGCATGATTTAAAAAAGCACAATTAAAAATAGCAACAAATCCAGCAGCTGCAAAATCAGGAGTGAAATTCAGCTGGATTATACCACATTGCCCAAACTGATAGCAGTGATTTGAAATTGGCCCCGCCCACCCACCCCACCCCTGCCCTTCCATTTCCTTATACGAGCTTCAGGTTTTTTTTGTTTCTTACCTTAATCAGCTGTTTGGCGCATCTACGGAGCCTTCCTGATGATCCCAGCTGACTCTGGTCCCTGTAAATGAGGTTTAAAGAACCATGCTGCAGCATGTGTGATGCGCATGCGTGTGCAGCAAACCAGTAGCAAAACTGGTAGGATTCCACCCCTGTGCAAAATGCATAAAAACATTAGTAAAAATTAGAATGAAAATGATAAATCAATAATATGATATCAATTACTTAAGAGTTCAGATAGATCTGGTCTATATTCCCAATGATTGATATGCTATTGAGACAATTGCAGTAAGAAGATACACCCTCCCTCACAGGTTTAAGACAAAAAGGCTCTCACACAGCCTTCTCATCATAAACTTTGCACAGATTTGTTCCCAGGTACCAAAGAAGAGTAGATTACTCTTAAGCATATACTTAAGCTATACTTAAGCATTTTCCTTAACTATTGTTTTCCTTAGAGTAACATACGTATAGTCCTCAATTCTCCAATAATTTTAAAGTCAGAAAAGTTGAAGGGATATTACTCTGAACTTCTCTGAGGAGAGAAAAATTATTCAACATTTCTCAATAGCAAATTTCCAAGTAAAGGTAACCAGTGGGAAGAATTCCCATTCTTTCTTTCCTAGAATGCAATTAAGCACAGGAAGTCAAGGATAGCTGACTGGGGAGAACATTGTACAATGACATTTACAATACGACCATCTTCTCACTGAATATGTGCAGAAATGTCCTACGGCACTAAAAATCCTTGATAGAAAAAGTAATTTTAAAGCAAATGCCCTTTCATTAAATTGAACAAGAATCAGCAAAGAGAAAAATGCAGAATTTCACTGCAGGCAATAAGTTTCCTTTGCCTAATGATTGCTGGACAGCTCCCTGGGTTGTTCACTTAGCACCAGGATTGTCCTACCTTTTCGGTGATATTGATTATCTGGTGCTACTGGACAGCTCCTTTGTGTATCTGGCAAGGATATAAAACCAGAACTAGTGATATGTATACTGTGGTTCCAGGAGCTCAAAACAATAATATCAATCATTTCCAACATAAACAATTGGAGAAACACTGTATCTCATATTTTACCACTGATACTCAAGAAAAACGAATATTAGTATACAACATAAAGGTAAAAATAAGGGTTTCCCTTGCACATAGATGCTAGTCATTCCCGACTCTAGGAGGCAGTGCTCATCTCCATTTCTTAACAGAAGAGCCAGCACTGTCTGCTGATAATTCCGTGGTCATTGGCTGGCATGACTAAATGCCGAAGGCATACAGAGCACTGTTACCTTCCCACCAAGGTGGTCCCTATTTTTCTACTTGCACTTTTCATATGCTTTCGAACTGCTAGGTTGGCAGAAGCTGGGGCAAGTAACGGGTGCTCACTCCATTATGTGGTGCTAGGGATTTGAATCGCTGATCAGCCAGCTCTACTTCTTAGCCACTGAGCCACTGCATCCCCCAGTATACAACATAGAGATGCAATATTTTAGGTCTTCATAATACCAATAGCATTTAAAAACACAAAGTATAGCCTCAGTAAATTCATTTCACCTCAATGTAGGTTAGTGGCCCCCAATCTTTTGGGCACCAGGGATCAGTTCCGTGAAGACAGGTTTTCCCACAGATCGGACAGGGCATGGTTTTGTTTTCTGCCTGCATCCCGTGGATGGGGCTTCACTTATTTGCCCAGTCTTGCTGCTGGTATGTTCCAGACGGGGGCTGGCCCATGGGCCAGGGGCTGGAACCCTCATTTAGGTGCTCTTTAGATGTTTTAGACTACAACATATGGCTAGAATTTCTCAGACTTATAATTACAGCACATTTGGAGTGCATTATTTGGGGAACCTCTGAAAACCCATAGAAATTAATATAATAATCCTTTTAAAAGTTTCAAGTGAAAAGTTTCTTCTTTTTTAAAATGTTAAAATAATGATTGGCCATCATCTATTTAAAATTTATTTTTAAAATATAGGCATGTCTGATGAATTATTGTAATTTATCTCACAGATTGTACCACCACCATTCCTTGGAATCTCTAGTTTCCACACTTCACAAATTTTCCATTAACATCTATTGGGAAGAGCAAGGGCAAAATATATGTGTTGTGGCACCATGAATTTCCAATGCAAACACCACTTGCATATTTAAATGTAATGTTGTGCTGCATGTGTGAGATGGTGGAGTTGTGTCCTAACATTTGATATCACTTGGACATTTCTGCAGAATGGAACGGAACAGAACAGAACATAACAGAACAGAATGTGTTGGAAGGGACCTTGGAGTCTAATAGTCCAGCCATCTGCTCAAGCAGGAGAACCTATACCATTTCAGATCTGTCTAGTCTTTTCTTAAAAAACCTCCAAGGATGGAGCACCCATGATTTCTGAAGGCAAGCTGTTCCACTGCTTAATTGTCCTCACTGTTAGGAAGTTTCTCCTTAATTTCTTGCTTTTCTTTTATTAGTTTCCAACAATTGTTGCTAACCATTTGGCTAGCTGCAGGTGCCTATGCAGTGTCCTCTTGCACAAGAGAGCCCTCCTCTGAAATGCAGTTGGCTTTGTTTCCCAAATAACATAATTCAATACTGACAATTTTTAAAAACAATTCTGTATCAGAATGTTAATGAAAATAATGACTGAACTGGAGAATGAACACATGGGTATGATGATAAATAAGCAGGAGTCACTGAATAAAAAAGACAACAAATGGAAATATGGAAGTGAGAAAGTCAGAACATAATTATGCAACCATAAGCACCATATGTGATCATCAGATGTTTCCAAAATCAGTACATGGCAATACTACTTCTCAATGAAAACATTTTAGATTTAAAAATTTAGAACAGAAAACTTTTCCACTGTATGTTTAATTTATTTTCTTAGTTAATAACTGAGCACATGTTTATCAGTAAGTTTAAACAACTATTAGTTCTTGATAGATTCACTGAAATGGGATATTTCAAATGGGAAAAAATGTTCAGTTTGTATTTTAATATGCAAACTTACATGTTTAATGCAAGCTGAGGGACAGCCGTATCCATTTAAAATGTATTTTTTTTAAAAAATCGCAAGCTGATATAGAAAACTGTAGCTCTAGTTCCATATCATCTACTCTATATATTTTTCTTCTAGAAAATGATTTTTCTTTCTTGCAGATTCCTAGGATAGTCTCCAGTTAAAAGTAATGTACTAAAGTGCATAAAGATATGGTCTTTGAAGTGTCTAATTGTTGATCTTGTAACTTCAGAATCAAATGTTTCCTTCATCTAAGATAGTGACGGATTGTATGCACTACCAATTATTTACTTATCCTTTTAATTGAAGTGCTTAAGGAAGGAAGGAAGGAAGGAAGGCAGGAACTGTGAATCTGGCAAATTGAAAAATTAACTATTGATTTAAATTGTAGAACAGCAGCACAAACTACAAAAGATGGTGAAAATATGTTGGCAGGCAAGAGAAGGCATTATATTTGATTTTTTTTTTACTTCAGTATTATGATATATAAGAAAAGGACAAAGAAAAACCTACTATAAAATACAAAATAAAATATATAAAAGAGATGATTTGAACATGGAAAAATAATCAAAAAGGCAAGAAAAAAATACAACTAATATATAGAAGCAACTCAGTTTTTAAACAACAAATTAAATTTTGCCCTCATGGGGTTATATTGATCAGTCTTTCCATTTCATCAATAAAGAGCTAATTCAAAGGCTGAGAGTGAACACATTTCCAAGATTTTAAGCTAAGAATAGTAATTTCTCTCCAACCATGCAGAATTATCTTTTTTGCTGCACTCCTGTATTTATTTCTTATTGAAAGCAAATGGTGGAATCATTATAGCTCAGTAGTAGAGCACAAGGTTTAAATGCAGAAATTCAATTCCCAGCCTCCCCTGCAAAGAATGAAAATACTTTTCTCAAACTGTCTCAAGTGCTGCTTTCAATCAGTATGGATAATACTTGATTAGATGTGTCAATGACTTGACTCAGAATAAGCCATGTGTCGCTGTAGCAATTGCCAAAGTAAGGTTACTATACTACTGTTGCTACCATCTATATCCAAAAGTCATGGTAAACTCAAAGTGCAATGTAAATCTTTGATTTTTATCTGCTATTGTCATCAAGTAAAACAAAAGGGCCACTGTCTTGAGTACAGTGATCTTTGAATATGGATTTTATCCTTTAAAAAACAAAGAAGAGAAAATACAATTAGCATGAATTAGAGGACACAACACTGAACTCAGAAGGTGAAAAGAAAACAGATATTTATAGCATTGAGTTTCCTTTGAGTTTCACCGAAGTATACAATCCTAGAAACAAGAATTTTTTTTGTTTATGCATTGTATTTAAATGGCAAAACCTTTAATACACAGAACAGCTGTTTAAAAGAACAATAAATAAGTAGTATACTGGGTACACAGGACAAAAACTGTCCTAGAAGGGTGGTGGGTTGTTTTGTTTTGTTTTGTTTTTAGTGCCTTTTGAGTCCTGACTCCTGATGATTACCTGGACAAGTTCCTGCTGTTTCCTTGGAAGTTTTTTCAGAAATGACTTGCCATTGCCTCTTTCCTGGGATTGAGGCAAAGTGACAGGCTTAAAGTCACCTAGTTGGCTTCATGCCTAAAACATGACTATAGCTCATGACTCCTCAGTTTCTAGCCTGATGCCTTAACTGCAACACCAAACTGGCTCCCATTAAAGAAGAAATTTTACCACATCAACCATATACAGTAAATACCACATAAAAACCCTGAAAAAGCTTCTTAAATTCAGCACCCCTCACTGGAAAGGGAAGTGATGTCACTGGTTTTATGGATTAAGTTTGAAGCAACCACAGGGAACTCTCCAACTGAATTTTGAGTAGTTTGGGTTAACATTCTTCAGGATTTTTACTGGCCATTCATCCTAGTATCAGTGATTGAACATCATAATACAGCTCTTTTTCAGGTCCTACTTGAGATTGGTTATATAACTATATAGAAACTCTGGCAACTATTAAGAACCCTGTTTATCACTTTTAGTACCTGCAATTAATGTATCATATTAGATTGTATCTGGAAATTATTTGGTTGCAGATAAAATTTAAAATTCTTACATTTTGTGATAATTCCAGTTTAAAACAGCACTTCAATTTGATGATAGTACCAAATTCAACTTCTCACATCATCAACATCATCATCATCATCAATAATTTTGAATCCACTCAGTTTTGAAAAAGCTGTTTATAAAAGTTTTATAGACTTAAAAAAACAATGTTTCAAATCTATTTAACTTAAATGTTTGTTCGTTTTATGTAGTTTGGTTGCTTTTGGCTCTTCTAAAGTTTCATAAAAGTTTCTAAATTTCAAGAAGGTCTTTTGTCCCTTCAAAAATTGCATAAAGATTTCAGGATTTGTGTAAGTCAGTAACCTTTTTTGTATAAGAAATTAAAGGAAGTAGATAAAATCAATATTTATGCAATTTCTAGAGTAATGAGTTTAAATGGCAAACCTTCAATTTAAATGAAACAAAATTAATATTATGTGATTTATAGTTAGTACAAAAATATTTTTAAGTACTGAAGACTCAGAGAATGCTTAATAAAGTTGGTTAGGGTTAACTTATTGGAAGCGCAACTAAGGAATTAAAACATTGTTCATGAATGTGGTTTAATGCATTTATGCTAGTGTCATATTCCTGCCCATCTTTGAAGGAAGGTTGTTTAGTTCTAAGATAAGTGGCCTCTTTTACCCCGCTTTCAAACCATTGGTCCTCTCTATCCAGAATGTGGACATTGCTGTCTTCTAAAAAGCGACTTTTGTCTTTAAAATGCAGATGAACCACTGAATCTTTTTCTAAGGAGTTTGTTTTCCTATACTATTATTGGCATAGTGTAATGATAATACTGATTTCTGATTACATCTGATTGAATGTCTTAAGTTGCACCAAGAAAACAATCTGGCTAGCAAATGGTCCATATCCTATTATATAATTAGAATTCCTCAGAATTCAGGAAACAGAAAGAAACATCAAGATAGACAGTTCTCTCTCCTAGCTTGGGTCTCATCTCTTACATTGTGGTCAGAGAATTTATCTAGTCGTTTACTCACATGCAAAAATCATCCATTGTAATTTATCCATGAATACAAAGAATGATGGGATCCATGAGAGGGAAGAGTTTTTTTTTTTTTAAAAAAAGCAGTTTCTATCAAGATAAACGCAGAGATGCTTCTATTTATCCATTGCATTTAAACTCCTATCAATATTTTGCAACTAAATACTTTTTAAAATAGTTGTAAGTAGAGTTGCAATAGCTTCAATGGAATAAATAAAGATAGAAATAGGTTCAAAAGCATATCTATGTGCAGCTAGTGCTATGCTGACATTAATAATAATTTATTAAATTTATATACCACCTAATTCCCAATACACCTGGTTCTGAGCTATTGTTTTAATACATGTGCATGAATCACTTCTGCCAATTCCACTGCTGCTACAATGCCATGACTCCAAATAACTGATTAGCACACTAGGTATAAGCTCAGCTCTGCTCTCAGTCAGCTCACAAAACTTCTGAAAAATCCAACAATTGGGTCTTGCAAGCATTTACAAGCTGATTGTTAAACTGTTCAAAACTCCAGAACACTATTGCGTACAACCACCAAACACAATAGCTATCCCACAATCTTGTTTCAGATGACTCAAGCTCTCTTGGAGGCTGTATTTATGCTTCACCACTCTTATCATCATAAGGTAGGCCTTAACAGCAATGCTAATCCAGGTTCTATCAATTTCATCCCTTGTTGTGCACCAGCAACATCCTGGACAACTCTCATTTCATCTCTCTCAATTCATCCAATTAACAATGGGATCTATGAGAGGGAAGAGGTCACATAGGCTCAATCCAATCCAAGGCCTTGGCATCCCTTCTACTCCAAGTGGCCACTAGGACTTCAGATGGACCATGCAGAAGACCAGTAAGAACAACTGCCAGTTCCCTCTGACACCCATAAGCTTCCTTTAATTGCCAGGGCAGACCAATCTAACTGATCCCTAGAGCCCAGGTTGATGAACTGGGTCTCACATCTGGCAAGTTATAGAGAACAGACCCTGAAATCTAAGAGATTCTCAAATGACAATTGCCAAGGTCTCAGTTGATACCACACCCAAAAGTCAGTTGAACAAATTTCAGAAGAGGACTCCCCCTGAGGTGAAATTCAGCTGGTTTGCACCGGTGGTAACAATTATAAGCAGTTTGGAGAACCGGTTATTAGAAGAAATCTCCTTTTGTTTTTTTCCCCACTTTGCAGGGTTAATCCTGT